>CAUYRH010151348.1:0-17267 GCA_963574655.1 Perodicticus potto
AAACCCAGCAGAAGAAAGGAAATTACTAAAATTAGAGCAGAATTAAATAAAATTGAAAACAAAAGGATTATACAACAGATCAATAAATCAAAAAGTTGGTTGTATGAAAAGGTCAATAAAATAGATAAACCTTTGGCCAACCTAACCAGAAATAAAAGAGTAAAATCCTTAATTTTATCAATTAGAAATGATAAAGGCCAAATAATGACCGGCTCCTCAGAAATTTAAAAAATCCTTAATGAATATTACAAAAAACTTATTCTCAGAAGTATGAAAATCTGAAGGAAATAGACCAATACTCGGAAACACGCCACCTTCCTAGACTTAGCCAGAAAGAAGTGAAAATGTTGAACAAGCCTATATCAAGTTCTAAAATAGCATCAACTGTAAGAAATCTCCCCAAAAAGAAAAGCCCGGGACCAGATGGCTTCACATCAGAATTCTACCAAACCTTTAAAGAGGAACTAGGCCCTATATTACTTAATCTTTTCCAAAACATAGAAAAAGAAGGAACACTCCCCAACACATTCTATGAAACAAATATCACCCTAATCCCCAAACCAGGAAAAGATCCAACAAGAAAAGAAAGTTATAGACCAATATCTCCAATGAATATTGATGCAAAAATATTCAATAAGATCCTAGCAAACAGAATCAAGCAACACATCAAACAAATTATGCATACCGACCAGGTGGGTTTCATCCCAGGGTCCTAAGGATGGTTCAATATACGTAAATCTATAACTATAATTCATCATATAAAGAAAATAAAAAAGAAAGACTATATGATTCTCTCAATTGATGCAGAGAAAACTTTTGATAACATCCAGCATCCTTTCTTGATCAGAACACTTAAGAAAATAGGTATAGAAGGAACATTTCTTAAACTGGTAGAGGCCATCTACAGCAAACCCATAGACAATATCGTATTCAAGGGAGTAAAATTGAAATCATTTCCACTCAGATCAGGAACCAGGCAAGGTTGTCTCTACTGCTTTTTAACATTGTAATGAAAGTCTTAGCCATTGCAATCAGGCAAGAGAAGGCAATCAAGGGTATCCAAATAGGGATAAGAGGAGATCAAACTGTCACTCTTTGCAGATGATATGATTGCATATCTAGAAAACCCCAGGGACTCAACTACAAAACTCCTAGAAGTGATCAAGGAATACAGCAGCATCTCAGGAAACAAAATCAATACTCACAAATCTGTAACCTTTGTATACACCAACAATAGCCAAGGTAAAAAAACAATCAAGGACTCTATTCCCTTTACAATAGTGCCAAAGAAGATGAAATACCTGGGAGTGTACCTAACAAAGTATGTGAAAGATCTCTATAAAGAGAACTATGAAACTCTGAAAAAAGAAATACCTGGAGATGTTAACAAATGGAAAAATATACCATGCTCATGGCTGGGAAAAATCAACATTGTTAAAATGTGTATACTTCCCAAAGCAATCTATGGATTTAATGCAATGCCTATTAAAGTATCTCTGTCATACTTTAAAGATCTGGAAAAATTAGTACTTCATTTTATATGGAAACAGAAATAACCTCAAATAGCAAAGACATTACTCAGAAATAAAAACAAATCAGGAAGTATCATGCTACCAGACTTCAAACTATTCTATAAATCTAGTAATCAAAACAGCATGGTACTAGCACAAAAATAGAGAAGTAGGTGTATGGAACAGAAAGGAAAACCAAGAGATGAACCCAGACACTTACCGTCATTTGATCTTTGATAAGCCTATCAAAAATATAAATTGGGGGAAAGATTCCCTACTTAACAAATGGTGCTGGGTGAATTGGCTGCAAGACTGAAACTGGACCCACACCTTTCTCCTCTAACACAAATTGACTCTCACTGTTTAAAACACTTAAACTTAAGACATGAAACTATAAAAATTCTTGGAAAGAGTACAAGGGAATCACTTGAAAAAATTGGCCTGGGAGAATACTTTATGAGGAGTACCCTCCAGGCAATTGAAGCAACATCAAAAATACATTCCTGGGCTGTGGTCAACTAAAAAGTTTCTGCACTGCCAAGAACACAGTAAGTAAAGCAAGCAGACAGCCCTCAGAATGGAAGAGGATTTTTGCAGGTTATATTTCCAACAAAAGTCTAATCACCAGAATCCATAGAGAACTGAAACTTATTAATAAGAAAAGAACAAGTGATCCCATTTCATTGTGGGCAAGAGACATGAACAGAAGCTTCTCTGAAGAAGACAGGTGCAAGGTCTACAGACACACACAAAAAAATTCATCATCTTTAATCATCAGAGAAATGCAAACCAAAACCACTCTGAGATGCCACCAAACTCTAGCAAGAGTAGTCCACATCACAAAATCCCCAAACTACAGATGTTGGCATGGATGTGGAGAAAAGGGAACACTTCTGCACTGCTGGTGGGAATGCAAGCTGGTACGGTCCTTTTGGAAAGAAGTTTGGAGAACACTCAGGGATCTAAATGTAGACCTGCCATTTGATTCTTCAATTCCCCTGCTTGGTGTACATCCAAAAGACCAAAAATCACTTTCTAACAAAGACATTTGCACCAGATTGTTCACTGCAGCTCAATTCATAATTGCCAAGTCTTGGAAGAAGCCCAAGTGCCCAATGACCCATGAATGGATTAATAAATTATGGTATATGTATACCATGGAATACTATGCAGCATTAAAAACAGGTGGAGACTTTACTTTTTTTTTTTTTTTTTTTGAGACAGAGCCTCAGGCTGTCACCCTGGATAGAGTGCTGTGGCATCACAGCTCACAGCAACCTCCAACTCCTGGGCTCAAGCAAGTCTCCTGCCTCTGCCTCCCAAGTAGCTGGGACTACAGGCACCCAGCACAATGCCCGGCCATTTTTTGGTTGCAGCCGTCATTGTTGTTTGGCGGGCCCAGGTTGGATTCGAATCCGCCAGCTCAGGTGTACGTGGCTGGCACCTTAGCCAGTTGAGCCACAGGCACCGAGCCGACTTTACCTTTTTTATGTTTACATGGATGAAGCTGGAAAATATTCTTAGTAAAGTATCTCAGGAATGGAAAAAAATATCCAATGTACTCAGTACTACTATAAAACCAATTTATAATCACTCGCCCTTTCATATGAGAGATGAAACACAACTATAGCCCAGGATGAAGGAGGGAAGCAGAGGGGGATAAAAAGGGAGGGGGGTGGCTCGACAGAGGAAGGGTTAATGGTGGGACTACACCTATGGAGCATATTGCAAGGGTACAAATCAAATCTATCACATTTTGAACACAAATATCTTAACACTGTGATTAAGTAAATCAGGTGAAAGCTATGTTAATTAGTACGATGTAAGCACTCCAGTTTGTACAAATAATCAACACAATGAATCCCACAAAGGCATAAATGTATTCATAATCTATGTATATATGACTTAAAAAAAAAAAAAGAAGAGGGGTGGGTATTGAATAGGTAACCAATGCTACTTCTACACCATTGGTTTAAGAAGGTGGAAAGGGGCTTCAGCTATGTCGAATATGTTTCCCAGCCACTACTGGTGAGACAGGGTAGAGAGGACTTCAGTCACCTCTGGCTGGGGGAACTTACCCAGAATCATCACTCGACAGTGAAGAAGGAGGAGACTCTAGGAGTCAACAAAGAGGTCTGGAGCTGAGGAAGACAAGCACAGAAAGCAAGTGCTTGGGTACTAGCAGAGGCCAGCTGGCTGGCCCTCCTGTAGAGGACTAGAGACAGAAAGAGCTGTCCTGAAGAATCTTAGTTTTGGACTGGGCTGCTCACTGGAGCTTCCTTGGAAGGGCTTAAGTGAGCAAGTAAACTTGAACAGCGTCCAGTGGCTGGTTTTGAATACCAGGCAGGAATAGACCACACAGTCCTAGTGCACTGCCAGATCTGATGCGCCTACTGAGCTCAGGCAGCCATCCTTGAGGTGAGTTGAACGGCCCTGCGCTCTTAAGGACACTTTGTTGGAGGCACAAAGGGAGGAGGCACTGTGTCAAGATATGCCCTTTAAGAAATCTGGTGAGAGCCTTAGGATCCCAACCCTGCGGGAAGTGAATGCTAGCAAAGCAACCAGGCCCTGATTGAGGACAAATAAGAAGACAGGACTGGTCTCCTCTGAACCTAGAGAATAGCTTCTGGCCTACATCTTACACGGGAAAAGCAGAATGTGTTCTTTGTCTCCTAACACCACAGGATGTCCAGGCAATATACTGCAATTGCTTCTTTTCTCAATTTATTTCCTTGGTTTTTGTTGTTGTTGTTATTTGATTTGTTTTGTTGGGTTGTATTTTTATTTTTTCATTTTTGCTTTCTTTAATAGCAAGGGCTCTTCCATTTTTGTTATAGTTCTACAGCCTCTTTTATTCTTTTTTTTTACTTCTCTCCTTTTATCTCTCTATTGGTAGATTTTTCTACTTTTCTCATCTTTCCCATATAGATTTTTCATTCAAGCACTAAGATATTCTTTTTTTCTTCATCTTATAGAACTGCATTTTAAATTTTCTTTATTTTTATTATTTTCTTTCTTTTCTCTGAGGTTGGATGGCGGGTCAAAGAATTGGTCTGGCTCAAAGAGGCCATGAGCTCATGGTGTAGGGTGTCCTTCTAGTTTTGACTATTGGAACGATAGGATTGGGAGGACTGCAACAGACTGCTGATTTTTTTCTGTACTTGGAAGAGCTGGGGTCTTGCTTTTGTCTAGGCTAGTAAGGAGCTGCTGACCTCAAGGGAACAACATGGCCCAGTCCCCCAAAGTGCTGGGCAAGTGTGGGTTAAGGCCAAATACCACCATTTCTCCTATCTCTCTTTCTTTTTTTCCATCTTCTCTCCTTTTCTTCAATTCTTTCCCTTCACCCTCCTTCTTTTTGTTTCCTTTATCTTTTTCTTTCCTTTCTCCTTCTTGCTCTTTACCCCTCTCTTCCTTTTGGCCTTATACCAAAAGGCCACTCTAAGACCTAAGCTCAGAGACAAGGTAATTTAGAGCAAAGGAGGCAGTGAGAGGAAAATGTAGGGGAAGGAAGTGCACAAGAAGAAAACACACATGAGGAGAAACTAACAGAAAAATTCTGACATGAAATACCAGAACAGAGCACCCTCCCTCCCCTGCCAAGGGATCATGAGGTAGCTAGAAAGAGGATTCCACCTACAAAGAAATAATGAAAATGATAGAAAAGGAATTTGAAATACAGATGACGAAAATAATAAAAGGAATTGATGAGAAAGTGGAAAAGAATCAAAGGAAATTAAAAAAACCTCCCAAAAATGGATAAAAGATAAGAGGCTTGGCACCTGTAACTCAGTGGCTAGGGTGCCAGCCACATACACTAGGGCTGGTGGGTTCAAACCCGGCCCAGACCTGCCAAACAACAATGACAACTACAAAAAAGAAAAAAAAAAAAAAGTTGGGCATTGTGGTGGGTGCCTGTAGTCCCAGCTACTTAGAAGGCTGAGGCAAGAGAATCACTCAGACCCAAGACTTAGAGGTTGCTGTGAGCTGTGACGTCATGGCACTTTACCAAGGGCAACAAAGAAAGTATATGGTGCAGCTTAAGGAATTGAAGGAGTCAATTAGGGCACTTAAAGATGCAGTAGAAAGTATCAATAACAGATTAGACCATGGTGAAGAAAGAATATCAGAGCTAGAGGATAAAGCTCTTGAGCTAACACTAGCAGTTAACGAAGCAGAAAAGAAGAGAGAGAATGCAGAATATTCGCACAGAGAATTATGGGACTTCATGAAATGTTCAAACATATGAATTAAAGGAAAACAAACAAACATATGAATTATAGGTATCGCTGAATGGGAAGAAGAACATCCCAAAAGAATGGAAGCCTAACTCGAGGATATCATAAATGAAAATTT
The DNA here is from genome assembly GCA_963574655.1 of Perodicticus potto. Classification (NCBI taxonomy): domain Eukaryota; kingdom Metazoa; phylum Chordata; class Mammalia; order Primates; family Lorisidae; genus Perodicticus; species Perodicticus potto. The sequence continues at coordinate 5,865 of CAUYRH010151348.1, forward strand.
CCCAAGTATCACTAAAGATACCCAAACACTCCTTTTAAAGGATATCGAACTCCAGGTTGTCTCAACACAAACAGAGCATCTCCAAGACACACTGTAATAAAACAGTCCAGAGTCAAAACAGAGAAAATTCTGCAAGCAGCCAGAAGTAAGCGCCAAGTGACGTACAGGGGCAGATCCATTAGCGTGACAATAAACTTTTCAACTGAAACTTTCTAAGCTGGAAGAGACTGGTCATCTACCTTTAACCTTCTTAAACAAAAAAATTTTCGGCCCAGAATTCTGTATCCTGCTAAACTAAGCTTCAAAATGTGATGGAGAGGGTTTGGTGCCTGTAGCTCAAGTGGTTAAGGTATCAGCCACATACACCAGAGCTGGCAGGTTTGAATCCAGCCTAGGCCTGTCAAACAACAATGACACCTACAATCAAAAAAAAAAACCAAAAAATAGCCAGGCATTTGAGGGGGATGCCTGTAGTTCCAGCTACTTGGGAGGCTGAGGCAAGAGAATTGCTTAAGTCCAGGAGTTGGAGGTTGCTGTGAGATAAGATGCCACAGCACTCTACTCGGGGCAACAGCTTGAGGCTCTGTCTAAAAAAAAAAAAGAAAGAAAAAATTGAGGGAGAAATTAAACTTTTTACTGATAGGCAAATCTGAGGAAATAAGCAATAAGAAGACCAGCTCTACAGGAAATACTTAGACCTATTCTCAACACTGATCATCACAATGAACCACCAACTAAGTAAACATCCAGAAACTAAAGGACAAAAACTAGCTTCCACAATAGAGCAAAGGATAAAACTAAGCAATGGACTTTCACAAAATAAGATGAATAGAACTCCACTATACTTATCATTCTCTCAATAAATGTAAATGGCTTACATTCCCCACTGAAGAGGCGCAGGCTGGCCAATAGGATAAAAAAAGCACAAGTCGTCTATATGTTGTCTCCAGGAAAGACACCTAACCTTGAAGAACAAAACAAGACTCAAGGTGAAGGGTTGCAAAACAATTTTTCAGGCAAATGGAAATCAGAAGAAAGGAGGGGTCACATCTTGTTTTTAGGTACAAGTGAATTTAAACCTACTAAAGTTAAGAAAGACGAAGATGCTCACTTCAAATTGGTCAAGGGAACAAAACAATAGGAGGACGTTTTAATTCAAAATATTTATGCACCCAACTTAAATGCTCCCAGATTTATGAAACAGACCTAAATTGGTCTGAGCAGTATGATATCCTACAACATCATAATAGCTGAGAACTTTAACATCCCTCTGACAAAAAATGGACAGATCCCAAAACAGAAACTAAACAAAGATTCAAGGGACTTAAATGTGACCCTAGAACAGTCTTTCTTTTTTTTAATGGAAATTTTGTTTATTTTTTTTAATTTTTTTTCTTTGGGATTCATTGAGGGTACAAAGAATTAGGTTACACTGATTACATTTGTTAGATAAAGTCCCTCTTACAATTGTGTCCTGCCTCAAGAGGTGTGCCATACACCATGACCCTCCCCCCCAGTCAAGAACAAACGATCTTAATAGACATACAGAATACACCATTCTAAAGTTAAGGAATACACATTCTTCTCATCAGCCCCTGGAACATATCCCAATATACATCATAACGTAGGACACCACTCAAATCTCCACAAAATTAAAATAATTGAAATTATAGCTTGTATATTCTCTGAACACAAGGCAATAAAGGTGGAACTCAACTCCAACAAAAATGTTCGTCCCCACACAAAGGCATGGAAATTAAACAACCTTGTGCTGAATGATAGTTGGGTCAAGGAAGAGATAAAGATGGAAATTATTAAATTCCTGAAACACAATAACAATGAAGCTGCAAGCTACCAAAACCTGTAGGATACTGCAAAAGCAGTCCCAAGAGGAAAATATAACCCATTAGATGCCTACATCCAAAAAACAGAAAGAGAGTACATCAAAAACCTAATGAATCATCTTAAGGAAATGGAAAAAGAAGAGTATTCCAATCCCAAATCCAGCAGAAGAAAAGAGATAACCAAAATTAAATAAGAAATAAATGAAACTGAAAACCAATGGCTCGGCGCCTGTGGCTCAACGGGCTAAGGTGCCAGCCATGTACACCTGAGCTGGCAGGTTCGAATCCAGCCCGGGCCCGCCAAACAACAACAACAAAAAATGGCCAGGTGTTGTGGCAGGCGCCTGTAGTCCTAGCTACTTGGGAGGCGGAGGCAGGAGAATCGCTTGAGCCCAGGAATTGGAGGTTGCTGTGAGCTGTGATGCCACAGTACTCTATCCAGGGTGACAGCTTGAGGCTCTGTCTCAAAAAAAAAAAAAAAAAGAAATTGAAAACCAAAGAATCATTCAGAAAATTAATGAAACAAAAAGTTGGTTCTTTGAGAAGAAAAATAAAATTAATAAACCTTTGACCAGATTAACTAAAAACAGAAAAGCAAGATCTCTAATAACCTCAATCAGAAAGGAAAAAGAAGAAATAAAAACTGATACCATCTAGATACTTACTACAAGAAACTCTCCACCCAGAAATTTGATAATGTGGAGGAAATGGACCAATACCTGGAATCACACCATCTCTGCAGACTTAACCAGGAAGAAATAGATCTCTTGAACAGACCAATATTAAGCCCTGACATTGAAGAAACAATAAAAAAAAAAAACCTTCCAACAACATAACAACAACCACACAAAAAGAAAAACCCTGGAGTAGATGGCTTCAGATCAGAATTCTATCAAACCTTCAAAGATGAGCTTGTACCTATACTGCAGAAACTATTCCAAAACATCCAGAAGGAAGAAACCTTCCCCAACATGTTCTATGAAGCAAATATCACTCTGATACCAAACCAGGAAAAGACTCAAATAAAAAGGAACACTACAAACCTAGTGAATATTGATGTAAAAATACTCATTAAAATGTTAAGCCAATAGATTACAGCTATACATTAAAAAAATTATACATCACAATAGATTAGGCTTCATCTCAGGGATGCAAGGCTAGTTTAACATATGCAAATCCATAAATGTAATTCACCATATCAACAGAAGCAAAAACAAAGACCATATGATCCTCTCAATAGATACAGAAAAAGCATTTGATAAAATTCAGCATCCTTTCTAACAAGAACACTTAAGATTACAGGCATAGGTGGCACATTTCCTAAACTGATTGAAGCCATTTATGAAAAACCTCATGCTAATACCATACTGAATGGAGTAAAAATGAAAGCTTTTCCACTTAAAATTGGAACCAGACAAGAATGTCCTCTATCACCACGACTACTCAACATAGTTCTGGAAGGTCTAGCCAATGTAGTCAGGCAAGAAAAGCATATAAAGGGCATTTAATGGGGGCACAGGAGATCAAACTCTTGCTCTTTGCAAATGATATGATCTTATACTTAGAGAATCTCAGAGACTCAAGCATAAGACTCCTTGTGATAAGAAATACAGTAACATTTCAGAGTATAAAATCAACATCCACAAATCAGTAGTCTTTGTTAACGCCAATAACACCCAAGTTGAGAAGCTAATTTAAGACACAATTCCTTTCACAGTAGCTTCAAAGAAATGAAATACCTAGGAATATACCTAACAAAAGAGGCGAAGAACCTCTACAAAGAGAATTATGAAACCCTAAGAAAAGAAACAGCAGAGGATATTAACAAATGGAATAGCATACCATGTCCTTGGCTGGGATGAATCAACATTGTCAAAATGTCTATACTACCCAGAGTGGTGCCTGTGGCTCAAGGAGTAGGGCACTGGCCCCATATACCGGAGGTGGTGAGTTCAAACCCAGCCCCAGCTGAAAACTGCAAAAAAAAAAAAAAAAAAAAATTTCTATACTACTCAAAGCAATCTACAGATTGAATGAAATCTCCATTAAAATACCAACATCATACTTTCAAGATTTGGAGAAAAATAATTCTTCGCTTTGTATGGAACCAGAAGAAACCCCATATAGCCAAGGCAATTTTTAGTAATAAAAACAAAGCCAGAGGCATCACTCTACCAGACTTTAGATTATATTATAAGTCTACAGTGATCACAATAGCGTGGTACTGTCATAAAAATAGAGAAACAGACATATGGAACTGAATAGAAAAACTAAGAAATGAAACCAGTTTTATAGTCATCTGATAAGTCATCTTATAGTCATTTGATAAACCAAACAAAAGCATACACTGGGGGAAAGAATCCGTATTCAACAAATGGTGCTGGGAGAACTTGATTACTGTATGTAAAAAACTGAAACTGGACCCACATCTTTCACCACTTAGATAAATTGACTCAAGATGGATAAAAGATTTAAATTTAAGACATAAAATGATAAAAATCTTGGAAGAAAATGTGGGAAAAACTCTTGAGGATGTTGGCCTGGAGAAAGATTTTATAAAGAAGATTTCAGTGGTAATCGCAACAACAACAACAAAAAAACAAATGGGACTTAAACTGAAAAGTTTCTGCACAGGTAAGGATGCAACAATAAAAGCAAATAGATAACTTTCAGAATGGGAAATGATATTTGCATGTTATAAATCTGACAAAGGCTTGATAACTAGAATTTACATAAAACTCAAATTAATCACCAAAAAAAGAGACCCAACACTCCCATCTATCACCACCGGGCAAGAGACATGAACAGAAACTTCTCTGAGGAAGACAGGTGAATGGCTAACAAACATATGAAAAAATGCTCATCATCCCTCATCATCAGGAGAAATGCAAATCAAAACCACCCCGAGATTATCATCTAGTGAGAACAGCCCACATCGCAAAGCCTCAAAGTTGCAGATGATGGTGTAGATGTGAAGAGAAGAGTATACTTTAAATTGTTGGTGGGACTGCAAACTAATACAGCCTCTTTGGAAAGAAGTATAAAGAATCCTCAAAGAACTCAAAATAGACTTCCCATTTGATCCTGTCATCCCACTACTAGCCATCTACCCAGAAGAAAATAAATCATTTTATCATAAGGACATTTGCACTAGATTGTTTATCACAGTTCAGTTTACAATTCCCAAGATGTAGAATCAACCTAAATGCCCATCAGCTCAGGAATGGATTAACAAGCTGTGGTATATGTATGTATACCATGGAATACTATTCAGCCATAAAAAGATGGAGACATTACATCTTTTGTATTAACCTGCATGGAGTTGAAACAAATTCTTCTTAGTAAAGTATCACCAGAATGGAAAAGCAAATATCCAATGTATTCAATACTAATATTAAGCCAGTAGATGACTTAATACACACCCCATAAGAGAAAAACTCAATTCAATTCAAGTTGGGGGAGGGAGATAAAGGAGGGGAAAAGGCCAGAGGGAAGGGAATTGGTGAGTTCACACTTAACAGGCACAATGTAAATGTATACGGCACAACTTTTGGGTGCAGGACACAACTACAAGAGGGACTCTACCTAACAAATGTTGTAACCTAGTTGTTGGTACCCTCATATTAACCTGAAATTGAAAATATGTATATATATTTGTTGACTGTATGAATGACCATATTAATGAACTATTAATGTATTCTCTTAGTCACCTAAATGCAAAACAAATTTGTCTATGAGTCTCTCTTTCCCTTGCCCCCAAGTCCAAGTGGCTACTTGGTCTTACTGAATCTTCATAAGCTTTCAAAGCAGTTCCTTCTTCCTTCAGCCCACAGCTTCTGTACTAGTCTAGGTCCTCAAAGAAGGCATTACAAATTAATGAAGAAAGGTTAAACTTTGAGAAATAAATGATACTGAAATAATAATTTTTCCATGTAGAGGGTAAAAAATATATCTACCTTAAAACATAAACAAATTCAAAATGTAAAACATAAAATTTCTGAAAGGAAAATGGAAAAACATGTTTTTGACTTTTCATATTAAATATTTCTTTCATATAAAACCCAAAAACCATAAGAGAAAAGTTACCAATACAACTATATTAAAATTAAAGACACCATTAATAAGTGAAAATAGAAGATTATATTTGCAAACATAGAACCACCAAAGTGGTAATATCCAGAATTATAATGATTTCCTTCATGTCAAATAGCCCTATAGGAAAAGAGAGAAATGAACAGGAAATTCAAATCACTATTAATACAAAAAAATACTACTTTATATCCATGAGATTGGTTAAAAATTTTAAAGTCTGACAATATCAAGTATTGATGAGGATATGAAGCATTGGAAATTTTTATATATTGAACATCTGATGATATCTAACAAACCTGAAAATATGCATACCCTATGACCCAGCAATCCCACTGTAATGCATCTAGTGTAGCTATTTGAAATCCTATTTGAAATATTACATATGCAGAAAGAGATATGTATGAGAATATTCTTTTAAAACATTATTTGTAATTTAAAAATGAAACAAGAAATTATTAGGTTTTCAGAAACAAGCTAGATGGCAGTAAACAAAAGAAAGTTGAAATAAAAAGTAGTATATTGCAGAATAGACTACTATTCAGTGAGACCAACATGTTTGGATATAGATAATCTCTAAGTCATTGTTAAAAAAGCTACAAGGGACTTTTTATATACAATGATATAATTAATGAAAAAATTAATAACACATAATATATGTGTATTTGTGCATATATAACATGGGTATGATATATTAATTCAGGATAGTATATTACCATTGGGAAGGATGAAATTTTACATTGGGGGAAAATGATATGCTTCAATTACATATGTAATTTTTTTTCTTAAGCTCAATGGTAGCACACAGGTATTAACTATATATTAGGCACGTAATTCTATACCTGCCAAAATTTAAGAATTAAATTAATAAAAGTAACATACTGCTAAAGTATAACTTCTTCAGCATTCATGACTTTCCTACTTTTCTAGCCTCATCCTTCACTATTTCCTAGAGCAGCGTTTCCTAAACCTTGGACATTTATATGAATATAGCTCCTTTACTATTTTTGTTATGTATGCCAGCCATCTCTATCACAATTAGTGAATACCTTCATCATTTTTAACTGAAGTAGTCTTATACAAATCAATAATAAATGTGAAATTACATGTTTAATATGGCATTATATTTTTTAATATAAACATAAACATAAAAGTATTAAAACGTCTTAGTGCCATCTAAAAACAACATCAAATGCCACCCTTTGGGTTACACTGTCTTACACCAGTGATTCTCAAATGTGGTGCACAAGTTCACATGGAAGACTTGTTAGAAATGAAGACTCCCAGGCCACACCTCCAGGGATTCTGATTCAAGAAAAGAAAAGCAAAATCTTGCCCAATATGAATCCTTGGTACCTACCAAACTGGACTATTTGCCATTCTCTAGATAAATTCTGTATTTTCCTTCTCTTACAGCTTTTCTTTTGTTATTGCCTCTCCCTAGGCCAACGGATTTGAAGCCCATACTTTCAGGCCCTTCTTAAACATCACCCTCATGATAAAATACTTTGACATGGCTGTGGCACCGCTCTCACTTCCACACCCTTCTTTCCCTTGTCAATTTGATCCTTTTCCATATGGATGCTTACCATACACAACGTCACATATATGTCTGCTCGTCATCTCCCCCCTCCCAAGTACAAATGCTACTTGAAGATAGAAGCTTTATACCTTGTTTAAAAACAGAGATTTTATGGGCATTTTATGCTTTGTATGACACTTATGCAGATACTTGCTGGACTGCACTCTGCTAAATACTGAATCAGTTTGATAATTTTTATTAATATTTCAAAAGTCACATAAGCACAGGAGTTAGAGTATTTATTACAGATTAAAAATGAGACTCTTAACTATTCAGCTTCATTTTCAAAATGAAAAAACTAAAAATATACCTTATATAGAAACAAGTAATTTAAGTTTTAGTTTTTCAAGAGAAAAAAAATTACAGTTTTAAAATGCCAAATTCACATGAGGTGGGGTCTCACCTAACGTGCACATTGTGAGAGTGTAACACGCCCCCTAGGTGAGGGGCTGCTCTTTACCCTGAAAGTGAGAACAATGTAACCTAAATATTGTACCCTCATATTAATTTGAAAAAGTTAAAAAAAATAAAATAAAATAAAAATGCCAAATTCAGTTTTTGTAAATTATCACATTAACTGACAAAGTGAGTTTTTGATACTGCTACAAAAAGCTATTAAGAAAAACACTATTATTAAAGCAAAGTTAATTAATTCCTAAGAAATTCTTAGTACTTCCAAAAGATATTTCACTATGGTTTCTCTTTGCCTTAAATTGCACACTCTAATGCAGCAAGACCAGTAATTTCTGAGTATTCTTCCAGTGTAAAAACTGTTAACAGCCACCTTGTCTTAATCAGAAAACATCAACATGCAATTCATTTGGAAATACTGGTTTTTGCTTAAGTTGGTGACAATAATTTAGTTTGTTTCTATTCTAAGAGTAGAGTGCTTTGCTGTTTTAAACACACTTGTTTTAAACTATATAGAAAATAAATTAATGGAAAGAGATAAATGGGAGTTTTAACATCAATGCACATCATAATATCGCCTCGATTTTTATGTTTTGGTCTATACATGATACTTTATAAAGTCAAAAGTCAAACTTTTTCAGTCAAACTAAAATATACAAATGCATACTTGAAAGGCATAATTTCAAGTAGTAAAAGAAAAAATACATATGTTATTATGCTCACTTTGCCTTCCATGTTGAAAAAAGAGAATGAAAAGATAACTGTAAGAAATGAAAAATATGAAAAAGTTCTCTTATCTCATTTTATCCCTTCCTAAATCATTTTTCTGTCATATTCCTATTAAATTCACTCTTTTACAAGGCAGGTCAAGTAAACTAAACCTAGCTTGTATGAAACCTTTTAATTTGTCATTGTATTTTCACATCGTGAAAATAAAATTTCAACTTAATATCTCCATTTTCTTGAATAAAATTAACTGGAAGCAGTAATAGGTTACTGTTTTAGGTGAGCTCAAGATAAGAATTCTCAAAAATGACTAACATTGGTTTTCCCTACCATAAAAGGATAATCTGTACATACTGATAATAAAGAGAGCTTCCCAACTATATTTATTTCTTAATAAGCAATCTTTTTAAAAAGTACTAAATACAGACATTAAAGCTTTGTAAATGTTTTAGCAGTACTCAAGGACGAAAAAAAAAAGCATAAGGTTAAAGGTAATGAGAATGTAAAATAAACTTATTTCAAAGATCCTATTAGTAGAACAGATCAGATTAGAAAAGCTTAGTGGAAGGTAACAACACAGCTCATTTGATAAAACTGTTCCGAAAAATCCAAAAATACCATTTCTCTTTTAAAACAAAATCAAAGAAGCACTTGGACTAACAAGAAATAATGCACAATTTGGCTTGATCAAATACTTCATTAATTTTTTTCTACCCCTAAGGGATTGCCTTTTTAAAGTCCTCTTCAAACAGAATAGAACCTAATTGCTTACCCAAGTCTACAGTTTGCAAAAGGATTTTTATTTCAACAGTGCCACCTAGTGGAGCAGTTAATCCTTTCACCTGTTCACTGGATTTCATTTGTCTCACTAACAAGATTCCCCAAATTCCCAACACTTCTAATAATATCCACATTCGAGGAAAAATTTTATGAAAGTATCATAATTTATAGGTTTGTCTTTTGATATGCTATCTATACTAAAAGTTAGGCTATTTACAAATATTATTATAACATTTGAAATACAAGTACCTTGGTGATTTCTTCAGATGCTCGTTCAAAGTCCAGAACGTTTCGACAGTAAAATCCTATCGTACAGCTAGGATCCATTCTTCCAAATGACATCTTTTTGGGAGAAGGGCAGTGGAATGTCTGTAATTTTAAAGTTCTTTAGGATTAATTTACCTTTATTTGATGAACTTAAGTATACACATAGAATATTATTTAAAATTTGCTATCTATAAATAACGTTTTCTTTTCTTTCTTCTTCTTTTTCCTTTTATTGAGACAGTGTCTCACTATGTCACCCTCAGTAGAGTGCCGTGGTGACACAGCTCACAGCAACCTCAAACTCTTGGGCTTGTGATTCTTTTGCCTCCCAAGTAGCCAGGACTACAGGCGCCTGCCACAATGCCCGGCTATTTTTTGTTGCAGTGTCATTGTTGTTTAACTGGCCCGGGCCGGGTTCAAACCCGCCAGCCTCGGCGCATGTGGCTGGCGCTGTAACCACTGTGCTACGGACGCCAAGCCTATAAACACATTTTCAAATGGTGTTTTCAGTCCATCCTACACAGGCGAGTCCTTCCGCCTCTCTAAAGCTGTAAAACACAACAGCCAACATTTTATATATTCAAGTCACCAAATCTCCACCTTCTGTGACACTCATGCCATTCTGCAAAAGAAAGGAAGCATGTCAGAAGTGGTACGCATTGCAACCCTCACAGAAGTAAAGGAGACTGTGCCCCTGGAAAGACGTGCACTGGCTGTTATAGGTTTGGGATCAGGTTAGCCATTTCTGTGAAACTGCATGTAGGTCTGTTTTGTGGGATTTTTTTTAATGGTTATAACCTTTTAATAAGAACATCAGTACTTCTAAAACAAATATACAGATTCGTATCAATATGGAATACTGAGAAGTCAACTTGAGGGTTTTAGCAATTGACACAATTATTACATAACTGCAAATTTTTCAACTTTCCCTTCTAGATGCTGCATACTTACTTATTCCCAGGGCACAGGATGGAAAAGGTGAAAACTGCTCTATTCCAGTCTTGCTCTCCTCGCCAGTCCTTCTGACCCTTTAATTCTCTTTTCTTCTGTGGCCACAGTGTCACAGACACCGGCTGCCTTAGGACGCCCTGCTTTTTCTACTCTTGCTAATGGGATTTTGCTATTAGTGGGGTTCAGCATCTTTAAGGAATATATAAAAGTAGGAAAAGGGCAGAATACAAAGCTAACTACTCCAATCCTTTTGTTCTTTACCATCATGCTTTGGTAGCGTCTAAATTTTTTTTTTTAATGGGTGAATGCTTAGAAATCCTGTCTTTACAAATCACTGATGCTTGGGCCAGGATTGATGATATGAGAAAAAAAAATATTTAAGAATTTGTTGTGTAAAAAAGTTTGTGTTAAAAAGAGAGAAATGATACCATATATTCATATTTGTTTATATTTCCCTAAATAAAATCCATAAGGATATATAAAAACTAACAAGTCTGGGGGTGAGGAAGAGAACGAAGCAGATGGAAGACAGGTGTGGGAAATTCTTCATTGTGTATTTCATATTTTTCAATTAAAAAGTTCAATTAAGAAATAATCTAGACTAGATTTGAAGTCATAAACTCAAAATTTCCCTGCATTCAATTAAAACTAAGGGATTTTTAACTTGATACTATCTATTAAAACGTGGAAGTCATACAATAACTAAGAAAATGCCATGAAGGGTATGCTAAACAGTTTGATGAAAACATTTCA
>CAUYRH010151353.1:0-11951 GCA_963574655.1 Perodicticus potto
TTTAAGTTTTGAAGTTTATTCCTAATTTTGTGAAATCTACCCAGTTCGTTGCAGTATAAAAATCAAAGGGGAGGTGGGGAGGTGGGTGGAGGGAGGGTAATTGGTGGGTCCACACCTACGGTGCATCTTAGAAGGGTACAGGTGAAACTTACTGAATGTAGAATATAAATGTCTGAACACAATAACTAAGAAAATGCCATGAAGGCTATGTTAACCAGTCTGTGAAAATATTTCAAATTGTATGTAAAACCAGCACATTGTACCCTATAATTGCATTATTGTACACAGCTATGATTTAATAAAAAAAATCAAAGGGTAATTCTTCATCCCGAATTCTTTAAACACTTGTCCATCTTTAACCAGCTTATTTAAATCCTTTCTTCCTTTGGTTTTGAAAATGATCCATTTCACACAGGTAGGTTTGTATAGGTTTATGGCTGGTGTCTGTTCTGATTTCTTGATGCCTTTGCCATTAGTTACGTATTTTGAATGTCACCCACTTCTGATCTTAAATGTGTGTCAAAGGATTGAGGGATAGATTTAATGTAAAATATCAGAAGGTTACCCATGTATGTTCTCCTCTAAAATAATAGAGAAAATAAATGTATAAGAGCTATGTTGTCTGCAATATGCACAATAAGGAAAGGCTTAGAAAAATTCTTTTAATTAGCCAATTTATCTTTTTGATGTAAAGATAGTTATAAGAGTTAAATGTTATCCAACTTTCAGGAGTATATCCTTTAAGCAAATTGTGTTTGTTATTTAACATTGAGTCCTTTCTGTGTAGATTGTTCAAAATGTAAAAGAACCCATTGTTCTTAGCTAAAATAGTTCTCTGTTACTATCTACTTTCAATCTCTGTCCTCCATGCAGTCTTAAATCCGGATGCATAATTTTCCTGCCAGAAGTTAATGCTTACTTCTCATTTGTTTTCATTTCCTGTTGCCTTCAGAGCTCCACAGAAAGAAGGTGCTATTTCTGCAGCTTCGAATTCATGTGGCTTTCCCAGGCACATTGTTTATTTAATGAAAAAGAAGAGAGAGACACTCTGTGTTTGGAGTTTTATAAATATGCTTTAAAAGGATTTCCTCCTTTTAACCTTCCTGTTCAGGGAGAGCTTTAAATGTAACTTTAATCACTATATGGTGACAGCTGCAATACAATTTTATAATAGTATAATTATAAACTGTATTTAATATAATAGATATACACTGTGTTTAATGTATCTATCATATTATTCTCACTGTAATATATCTATTATATTATTATTATATTACTCTCACTATATTTAACATATTTATTATATTCTCACTTTATTTAATATGTCTATTATAGTCTCACTGTATTTAGTATATCTATACAGTGTATTCAATATAATAGATAGATTATGTATTATATGTATATAATAGATATATTTAATATAGCTATACAATGTATTTTATATAATATATTAAATATTACATGTATATAATAGATATATTAAATACAGTGAGAATAAGGAAGGTAAAATGGAGTAATTCCTGTTTCTCTCCATATATATTACCAAAGTAGGATTATTATGTATTTGTATATTCAAAACCAGCGTTTTGTTATAAAACCAACAGTAAAAATAACATATAGTGCTGTGGTGCTAGCTAAGGTTGGATGGAACTTACTGAAAAGAAACTGATAATGTTTTGTTTTGTATATTCTGTCTTATGGTTTTCGTTCTTTTTTTATCTCACATCTTTCTCATATAGAGTTTACTCACCATGGTGTAATTGAAGTTGAAAAATTCTTTAATAGGTATTATATTAGAGGAATATTTTCAATAAGAAACAGTTTCTTTTATATCCTCAACACATCACCTTTTGATTTGTTTTAAAATAAACACAGACTTCAAAATAAACCACAAATCTTGAAACCTTTTACATTGTTGCAAATACAATTCTTTCTCAAATAAGTAATGGGTATGGACACAGGGTACTAAAGAGAAAAGAGAAACAGCAATGATTAAAATTCCATTAAAAATAACATTTCATAATGTTAATATTTAATATAAAATATGTATGTAACATTTACATATAATATATGTAATATATAAATTACAAATAATATATCTGATTTGTGTATAATGCATATAATATATATTTAAATATATTTGCATATTTATAAATATGTGTTTAGGTTGGAATTACATTAGGGCTTTTTTATTTTATGAAGATCAGCCACAGATATTTTTTCTCAGGACACTTTTTACCTCATTAATAGTACAGTATAAAAATTGTGAAGTAAAGCCATCAAAATAACTATACCAGACCAATATATTTACTTAAAAAAATATTAGTATATAATTTTTATCTAAAGCATGATAACTGTAAGTATAGATGGCCTATTTAAGGAGAAAAGGAACATGTTCAACCACACTGAAAGAGCAGAGAGAAATGCCACAAACTCAGTGTTAAGTGAGGGAAACACCATGTTTCCTCTATAAAATAAGTTGCTCATGTATTTTTTACAGCCTCTTGAAGTTGATACATGACCTTTCAACTTTTTTTTTGTGCATGGTACATGATTTTCTTGTTTGGAGTTGCACTGGTTTTGTTCTGCAACAAAGTACATTAATTACTCTGTTATCCTTTTTATTCAGAATTTTGTACATTACTTCCAGAACAATCAGTTCTTTGAACTCAGAAGAGTAAAGGAAGTTGCTTTATGTCAAATGTCAATGATAAAATCAAACAAACATGAAAAATGTGGGATAGACAAATAGTTTTCTTTGTGTTTTTCTTAAGCATACATTGAAAGCTCTTTAAACTCTGTTACCTTGTACAATAAATATCATAAAACAATTATATGGAAGCTGCTTCTTGATTCCTTTAGACAGAACCACATCTAAAACAAAATGAAGTGAGAAGTCTGTGCAGAAGAACTTAGAGGAAAGGGTTTATACATGTCCTCAACAATGGTTCCTGTTAACGTTTACCTATACTTCCAGGTCATTCATCCTTTCTTTTCAGTTGTCTTCCTTTTTTATTGTCAGTTAGGACAAGTAATTGCTTCCTCTGAAGAAAGGCAGACCAAAATATGCCCCTTTGGTTTGATTAATTTTAGCTGACAGCAATAGAGAAGCAGCAGCCTTGGGAAGGACTCTCTGCCCTCTACCTTTGTGCCTTTAATCAAGGAATAAGTTTCCCTTTGTAAAGGAGATATACATTTTTATTTGTAAAGGTGTTTTCTCTCCTATATCAAGAAGGGAATGACTCTACGACTCTTAAACACATTACAAATCACACTAAACAACCCTTATCTACCATACATTTTCTAGTTACTTTCATACAGTTTACCACCCTTAGTAGCTCTAATATCCTTTTCTCTATCTAGTCACTAATCCACAATTTATCACCACTCTATCCCCTTTTTTTGAGATAGAGTCTCACTCTGTCACCCTGGATGGCGTCAAAGCTCACAGCAACTTCAAAATCTTGGGTTCAAACCATCCTCTTGTCTCAGCCTCCCCAGTAGTTGAGACTACAGCCACCTGCCACTATACGTGGCAAGTTTTTCTATTTTTAGTAGAGACAGAGTCTTGCTTTTGCTCAGGTTGGTCTTGAATTCCTGAGCTCAAAGGATCCTTCCATCTCTGCCTCCTGGAGTTCTGGGATTACAGGCATGAGCCACCAGGCCCAGCCAATATAGCACCCTTTGTTAAAGTGGCTTATAAGTCCCTGAATCTAACCACCTCTTTGGGTATTAACCGCTTTTCCGTGCAGCTCCTATGCACATAAAATCAAACTAATGAATACAATTTGTATGTTTTTTTTCCTGTTAATCTTCCTTTGCCAGCTTAATCCATAGGTCCTAGTAATTGAACATAAGAGAGTGAAGGATAAGTGTTTTTTCCTCTACACTATCAATATATCTTTGGTGAAGTGTCTGGTTGGGATTTTTGCCCAATTTTATTTTAATTGGGTTGTTTGTTTTCTCATTGAATTTTGAGTGTTCTCTATATATTCTGCATATACTTTTTTTATGTTTTGCAGATGCTTCATTGTAGTTTTTAGCTTGTCTTTTCATGCTCTTGACAATGTATTTTAAAGAGCAAAAATTTATAATTTTGATAAAGTGAATTTATCAAATTTTTCTTTTAGGGATTGTGCTTTTGACTATGAAAAATTGGGCTAACCCAAAGTCACAAAGATTTTCTTTAGTGTTTTTCTCTTGAAGTTTTGTCATTCTGAATTTTATAATTCGGCTTGTGATCAGTTTTGAGTGAAATTTGTGTATGATTCGAGGCATGGAGCACATTGTTTTTGTTCTTAACTAGGGGTATATAGTTATTCCAGCACCATTTTTTAAAAAAGCTATCCTCGGTCCACTGAAATGCCTTTAGATCTTTGTCAAAGTTCAGTTGCCCATATATGTATGGGTCTATATTTGGACATTCTTTTATGTACCATTGCAATATTTATTTATATTTACTTCCATGGTACAATTTTTCTATTGTGGGTTTATTATGTCTTAAAATCCAGTAGTTTTTAACCCTCTGGGTTCTCATTTTCCAAAGTTGCTTTGCCATTCTCTGTCCTTTGCACGACCATATGAATTTTATAGTTTGTTCATTTCTACAAAAATTTCTACTAAAGTTTTTAATTGGGATTCCCTTCAATCTATTCAGCAATTTATGGGAAAATTGCTATCTTAAATATTGGGTTTACAACTCATGAATGTGGCATCGCTCTCATTTTATTGAGGATTTCTTTATTTTCTCTAATTTACATAAACATTTCAAACCTATAAACAAATCACAATAAGACCCTGAGCCCACTAAAGAAAGGCTACTAAATTCTGCCTGCAGTATCAGAAATTTCTGGAAAGAATAAAATTCTTTTTCTGACTTGTAGTAAATAGGCAATCATCAGGTGAACAAAAATGATTAGGAAGAAAAGTGTACGAGCACTTTTGTCTTGTAAGTTAGGATTAAAGCTGATAGCCAGGTGTTGTGGCTGGTGCCTGTAGTCCCAGCTCCTTGGGAGGCTGAGGCAAGAGAATCGCCTAATCCCAGGAGTTGGAGGATGCTGTGAGCTGTGTGACACCACGGCACTCTACTGAGGGCAATAAAGTGAGACTCTACAAAAAAAAAAAAAAAAAAAGATCTGTAAAAATCAATAGTTATGGTTTGACATGTTTGAAATCGTTGGTGCATGAGGGGGATATTGTCAGGTCTGGCAGAGGGTAAATAGATGGTACAGAAATGATTAAGGGCCAAGAGCAGGAACCAAATTGCAGTTGGGAAACAAATTGCTGCTGGAAACTGTTCCCCTGGGGGCATACATAGTAGGTCATTCCCACTGACCTTTAACTGACTTGCAACTCATTACCATCTAATTAGCATAGCATGCGCAGAGCTGTTGTGAAGGACCCTGGGAAAGACACTGCCTAGGAGAAGCTGTTAGTGCTCCCCTGTTACGTAACCTGATATAGAACTCCAACCTGTCGGTCACCCCAGAGGTGGGACACTGACAACTAATCCTGGCAGGAGAGAGGCAGGGCCAACGAGCAAGCACATAAAAGGCATCTGTACCCAAACTCTTGGAGTGGTTCTCCACCAGTGGGGTCTTAGCCCTTCCTCACTCCCTGGGTGGTGTTTTGGATTCAAATAACTGTTCTGCTTATTTCATAAATAGTTGTTGTTAGAGTGTGGGCTAGTGGATGCCGGTTTGAGAAAAAATTTCTTGAGGCAAAAGATTAGGATAGAAAGGAAAGTTTATTTTATTCTTGCAGACACAAAAGGGCCAACCTGGTGAAAGGGAGATAGTATAGGCAGAGAGAACCAGGGACTTTGGGTTTTTATTTAGAGCAGTGATTCTCAACCTTCCCAATGCTGTGACCCTTTAATACAGTTCCTGTGGGTCACGACCCACAGGTTGAGAACCGCTGATTTAGAGGGTGAAGAAGGTTTATTGCTATGAGGCTGCTCACCTGCATCTTCTTTTCTTCTTAGCAGTAGACTGATAACAGAAGCGTGGCAGGATGGTGAAGTCCAAGGTTGGTTCCCCTGCCTTTGCTTGGAGACAGGCTTCATCCCTGGAAATGTGACTCTGCCCTCCAAATGTAGTCTGAGACCTGAAGCTTACACCTCTGCCCTTCCTCAGGAACTCTGTAAAAAGGCAGATTTATTTTCATTTTATTTTTTGTTTTTGAGACAGAGTCTTACTCTGTCACCCTGGTAGAGTGCTGCAGTGTCATAGCTCACAGCTACCTCATGCCCCTAAGATCAAGGGATCCTCCCCGCTCAGCCTCCCAGAGTTCTGGGATTATAGGCCTGAGCCACCACACCCAGCCTCAAAAACAATTTTAAAAGAGAAAGATTTTACATTTATTTTCCGTTTGCCGAACTCTTTACAGAGGTGGTGCAAAAGAGAATTCCTGTGTGCCATTAGCAAGAGAACTCATAGGATTGATCTTGCTGTTACTAGGAAATTGCGGGGTTAGATATTTTTCTGTTATTTCAGCAAGGCTTCCCCCGCTTTGGTTCCTATCAGATTGAGAAATATGGAGATCTGTGCAACTATTTTTGCTCACAGCATTTTGGGTAATAGTCAAGCTAGCTTGCTTAGTTCAGTGTGGGTGCCTGCTTGCAGCAATATGTTGCTTGTCAAAACTTTTGAACAGTTTGAGACAGACTAAAATGCAAAACCAAATAGAGTTTTACCTAAGATTAATTGAACTCTGAAGTAATAAATCATCCATTTTCTCTTGATTATATTCTTCTAAATATTACTTTAAACTTCTCCCCATTATATTTAAACAGGTATTTTTTATTATGGTAACTCAACAATAGTAATACTATATTTTAGATTATTTGGAAATATGTGAAACATTTTAGAATCAATCACTTAAAAATAAATAATGACAGTATTCTACTATCAATCCAAAACCACTTTGGATGAAATGCATATTTGATGAATTATAACAATATCCTCATACATTTAAAGTAGCAATACACAGTCTGGGCAAAGTAGCTTAGGCCTATAATCCCAGCACTCTGTGAGGTTGAGGTAGGAGGATCCCTTGAGCCCAGGAGTTCAAGACCACCCTGAGCAAGAGTGAGACCCCATCTCTACTAAAAATAGAAAAACTAGCCTCGCATGGTGGCAGGTTCCAGCTATTGGGAAGCTCAGGTAGGAGAATCGCTTGAGGCCAGAGTTTAAGGTTGCTGTGAGCTATGATGCTGCAACACTCTACCCAGGGCGACAGAGAAACTGTGTCTCCAAAAGAAAAAGTAATAAATAAAGTGGCAATATACATATATAAATATGTGGGAAACACACCATCTATCTACAGACAATATCTGGAGCAGATGTGATTCCCACATAGTTTGGAATGGAAAGAAGTGATGAGTGTATTAAGTGGAACAACAGGATGTAGGCAGGGGAAAGAACAATGATACCCACATAAAAAGTAGGTAACAGTGAGCAAGAGATGGTTAGATTCCTCCATAGTAAGAGACTCCGGATTTGAAATGCTCTGGACAGTTGTGCGTAGTTGTGTGTTCTATTTTGCAGATACCATGTCACTGGATAGAACCAAGACTTTGTAATACTTTTGGAATATAATACTTTAACTGTATTAAAGGGTCACGGCATTGGGAAGGTTGAGAACCACTGCTCTAAATTTCACCGTGCTTTACGTTTTCTCTTAAGCTTAGGCCTGTTGGATTCTAGCTAACTGAACTGACCACAAGTGACATTTTGCTGCATGGAGTTTGAGAGAATGAAGCTCCATTTATAAAAATAGATTTGTGGTGCCTCCACATAAAATTCAAGGCATTCTAGAAAGCAGGCCAATTCAACCAATATGAGTGTGAGCCAGTGAGAAGCGAAAATAATTCCTTAAGCCATTGAATAGCTACTTGGCACTGGATAGTAACAGTTTGATTTATTGCATAAGATGAAGCTCCCTTATTTTAAGAATTTCTTCTTAATGATGAACAATTCACAATCTCTTTAAAATAACTGAGGAAATGTTGGAATGAGTATTGTGCCAAATTATTCAAGATAAAGAGTATAAGCTTTTTCTGCCTTTTTTTCATGCTTTGATCTCAATAAGCTATTAATTTTTCTCTTGTAAGCATTTAAATTAAAAAGATTTAACTACCTCATGATAAATAATGTCCCCACCCCCCTGAAATATTCAGATACTGTTACTTTTCAGTTTTAATACTCTTAAGAAAGATATACTAATTTTGATTTACACGTGTGACTGTGCATTTAGAATGAGACGATAAGGAATATTTTAAACCAATTGAGATTGGGATGATCTTCACAAATTGTCTATCTTCCTTCCAGCCCTAGTGTACATTTTGCAGAGCTATGAAATGTTAGGTATGTATTTTTTATCAATAATACAAAAGCACAGGGAATACTCCAGAATACTTAATTTAAAACCTAGAAAAAATGTTTTGTTTTTTTCTTTTGTTTTTTCCAAGATGAACAAGTATAATGCTGCTGTGCAGTGGTCTTTAAGGAAAAGACAAGAGGTAAGATTATATTTAGCTTTTGGGGTTTTTTTGCAAGAAATGCTATAGAAATTTAGTGAATCACTAGGATTTAAAAAATATATTTACTTAATTTCTTTTAGTCAAAGTGACACATGGGCATAATTTAAAAACCAAGGTGTGCTGAATAGTAACAAAGGACATTTTCTTGCCCCAATATTCTGTGCATCCAAGTCCATTCCTCAGAGGAACATACTGTCAAATCTTTAGCTATTTTTAAAGCATTTACTTCCATATTTGTATATGTTATACTACCAATATTACTTGATTTATCATATGTGAATGTGTGTATATGTGTGTGATATATACATGTACACATGTGTGTGTGTGTATATATATATATATATATATGGAGAGAGAGAGACTTTCTCTTATATTAGAACTTAGAACTATTATATATCCCTTTATGTTAGTTTTCTATTTTTATGTTTTTATATAGCATTTTGTATGCTATGGACTTAATAATACTTCACTTCATCTGGTCTTTAGTTATCAACAAACTTATCTCTAATATTTTCCTAACTGTCTCACCCTCATGTGTCAAACAATTATCAAAAGTTCAAACATGTCAAATTATCTTTTGGTTATGTTATTCTTTTTTTTTTTTGCAGTTTTTGGCTGGGGCCGGGTTTGAACCTGCCACCTCCGCCAGTATATGGGGTCGGCGCCCTACTCCTTTGAGCCACAGGCGCCGTCCTGTTTATGTTATTCGTTGGGAGTTCCCCCTTGCATGGCCTTCAGTTGTCTGGTTAAAGTTAGAATTGCTTGTTTCTAGGATAGGAAAAGATTTCTTAAACAGGGCATTGGATGACTGTCTATAAAGGAAAATATTTAGAAATTGGGCCACATTTACACCAAAAACTTTGTTTACTGTAAAACATCATTATGAGATTGGACAGACAAGAGACAAAGAGATAAAACTTATTTACCTGACAATATGTATGGAGAATGCTGAAATCACTCCTAGTGGTGAGTAAGAAAAAGCTAGACCCCATGGCCAGAATACTAAAAAAAGGTGCTCAACCTATTAATCATCAGAGAAATGCAGATTAAAACTACAGTGAACTATTCCTACCCTTGTACTAGAATAGGGTTGATAAATTTGCAAAAATATAGGAATCCTACATATATTTGTATTTTATTCAAATAATATGTGTTGTTTCATATGAATGTGTCCTGAGTATCTCAAGTGTTAGGTGAACAGCCTGTATTTTATTAGGTGATGCTAACCAGAAAGGTTAGGATTGAAACAATGAACAGCACCAAGCATTGGTAGCCATGTGGAGCAACTGGACCTCTAGACCCTGGAGGGTGGCATGGTGGTTGGTTCAAAACCACATTGAAGGGGAGCTATTTGGGAGTATTTATTAAAGTTGAACATAGTTAAGTCTTCGAACTCAGGAGTTCCTCTCTAAAGAGTATACCAAAAGTCATGTACTGGAGGCTACCGCAGCTCTGTTTGTATTAAAACTCTTTTTTTTTTGACCTCTGAACTCTTTATTGGTATGAGGGCACCCTGCTCCTACTGCCTCAGTGCCTCAGAACTTTGGTGTTGTTGGTATCAGACAACACTTCGCTGTCCACTGTCCTGCGGGTGGTGGTCTTTTGGATGGTTTGCATGGAGTTGCTGCTGTCCAGGGCATCGCAAATGTTAAAGTCCTTCCTGTCTTCCAGCAGGTGGTAGGGGGTGGTGATCTCAGCCTTCAGCTTGACCTTGATGTTTAGCAGTGCCTCTTATTCCTGGGCCTGGCGCTGCCCCTCTACCTGGGTTTGTGCCAGCTCTGACTCCAAGTGCAGCAGGACCCCAGTGAGATGCTCCATCTCCATCTCTAGGCTCAGCAGGCCTCCACCTCCCTCATGCTGTTCTCCAAGCTAGACGTCAGATTTCTCACAGAGTCCAGGTCCATCTCCAAGGACTGAATCATACATTTTGGCTTTGTGAGAGTCATCTCAGCAGCCCTGACCTCAGCAGACTGTGAGGTGACCACTGTGGCTCTGTCCTCAATCTGCTGGGACCAGTACTTGTCCAGCTTTTCTCAGTTCTTCCGAGCCAGCTCGTCATATGGGCCTGCGTGTCTGCTGTGACCTTCACAGGTCCTGAGATTTGGAGCATCTACCTCCACGGTCAACCCAGAGCTGGCAGTCTGGGCTTATAGGCCTTTTATTCCTTCTCGTGGTTTTTCTTCATGAAGAGCAGTTCTTACTTGAGAGCCTCAGTCTCTGCCTCCAGCGGCAGCTCAGGGACACTGGTGCTATCAGTGACCTTGTAGAGCCCATGGCTGTTGCTCTCCACAGACTGGACAGTTCTGTCTCACACTTGACTCTAAACTCATCAGCAGCAAGACCAGCATTGTCAATATGCAGAACGATGTGGGGATTGTCCACAGAATTTGCAAAGATCCAAGCCCTCAGGTCCTCGATCTAATGTGCCCAGTCTCTGACATGGGTCACCTTCTTCTCCAGTTATTCCCAAATTTTGCTCTCCAGCTTCTGATTATTGGTCTCCAGGTTCCTCACTCTGTCCAGGTAGGAGGCCAGGTGGTTGTTCAGCTTTTGCATGGTCTCCTTCTCAGTCTGAATGTCCCCCATTCCTGCCAGACCCCCAGCCATCTCCACGGCCGGGCCTCCAGACCTCTAACAGCCTGGACACGGGTGGAGCGGGACATGGAGATCCCGGATCCCGAGCCCCTGGCACCTGCATAGATGCTGGCTGTGCTGATGGTGGGTTGGACACTGTAGCCGGGCACCTGGATGGAGCCCAGGGACTGGTAGTCGGTGGAGAGGTGGTGGATTGAGTAATGAAGGACATGACGTCCAAGGAGGAAAAGGAGAGGATAAGACTCAGGGATGAACTGCTGCATTAAAACTCTTGAAAATGAACCCAGATGTCCATTAATAATACACAAATTGTGGTATAATCATATGATGGAATATCAGACTAAGGAAGAGCAGAATGTATACTTCTTTGCTTAGCACATTGATAATACTCTGAGTCATAATGTTGAATGAAAAGGGCTGGGCACATAATGGTATCTTTTACATGGTTCCATTTGTATGAAATTCAAAGACAAGTACCAATTCACAGTTTAAGAATTACAGTGGGGGGGGCGGAGCAAGATGGCAGCTGAGTAACAGCTTCCTTGCGGCTGGGCATGGTGAGACCGGGGAGAGAGGACTTCAGGCGTCTCTGGCAGGCGGGATCTACCCAAGAACTTCCCCTTGGGGACACAGGGAGACAACGTGAGGCTTCTGGACACCCTGAGGAAGGCAAAAGCGGCGGAGACTGGGCAAGTGGTTGTGTCTGTTCATTTGGTCTGATCCTGTCGGCGGCTGTGGGTGGGGCAACAGTGGGACTGCAGGCTGGAAAGGCCTTGCCTGTGAGCTGTTTGGGTTTCTTTTGGACTTGGCACTC
>CAUYRH010151354.1:0-12668 GCA_963574655.1 Perodicticus potto
CTTCATATAGTGATTAAAAGGCCATGAAGGCTATGTTAAATAGTTCAATGAAAATATTTCAGATTGTATATGAAGTCAACACATTGTGCCCCATGATTGCACCAATGTACACAATTATGATTTAATAAAAATAAAAAAAAAAAAGAAAAGAAAAAAGAAAATGAAGAATCAAAAGGCTAGGCTAGGAGATTCCATTGCCTACCGGCCAGGAAATGACAGAACCAGGTTCACGTTAAAAAACACAATTTTAACTGAGCTTAACAAAGCCAAGTGTTAATGACTGATGGACAAAGGAGCAAAAGTAAAGCTTGTCTTCACTCCCACCCCATGTATTGTATGGTTATCTGGCAGGGGCTCAGCTTTAAGCAGATGGTGACTTCGAGCTTCCAAACAACATTGTTAACCAACATAGAGCCTTCAAGCATGTTCATCTTCAGCTGGGCATGTTGTATCCTTCAGCTGAGCACTTTCCATGCACCAAAGACTGGTTTGTCACATTGCTTTTGCTTGAAAAAAAAAAATAGAAAACTGATTTCCTTAATTTGCCCTACAGTGATGGCACCAAAAAAAATTGAGAAAGCACCTGTTGATACTGCATCAGAAGTGAATGAAAAGGCTGCCAAAGTGTCTGTAACATTCTGGACTGTGTGGAAAAGAGGTCTCAGATGGCTGCCTTGCCTCAGGATGTCCCAGCGAGGTTATCTGAGAAGAACCAATCCATGGTGCACAGGCTGTCAGGTCTCTGCCTGTCCCTGTGAGACACCCCCATGTGTCTTTTAAAATATAGACATCTCCCGTCACACTGTCCCCCAGCCTTTAAAGTCTGGCTTTCACCAGGTGGGGTTGGAAGAATAAACCAAGGATGTGGTCAGTAGAAGAGAGAAGTCATTCTAAGGAGTCACAGGCAACACAACCTTGGCAATCCTAAGGCGGTCTGGATTCCAGGCAGCATGTTCTTTCAGAGGAGTCCAGTCATTCAACAAATGCAAGAACCCAGCCTTACATAGTTACTCATTTAGAAATACTTAAGTTCCCACATTTGAGATGTTGTGGGGCAGGATGAAGGAAGTGAGAGATGCCCCCTTCTTCTTCTGAGACCTTAAAATTTGTTACGGTGCTGTTGATATATTTATGTAAACAATTCCGTTTGCATGCGAAGAAGCCTTTCTTCCAAGAGCCAGAGAGAACCAACTTAAGTCATAGCTTGCAACTCCAACCAAAGTCTCCAGTAGCTTGGAAGGAGGGCAGTGCCAAGTTCAAAGTACTTCAGAGCCGAGCTGAGCAGAAACAACAAATGCCTTTTGGGGTCAAAATGAGCTCTTCTTTCTGTGGCTTCACAGCTCGTCTGGTGGACAGAAAGGCGTGCTCTGAGGTTAGACAGACTGGAATTTGACCCTGGCTCCACGGCTCCTGACCAGGTGTCCTTTGGCGAGCTACCTGACCTCCCTTGGTGAGACTGCCTTTCCACATCTGCACAAAGAGCCTCTCGACACCTGTGTCACCAAGCTCTGGTGAGATTCAGCAAGGAAACACAGAAAGCTGTCAGCACTCTCTCCAACCTGGAGGAGGTGCTAATACACACTGGCTCTTTTCTAGCCCAGCTCTGAAGTAAGCTTACAGTTACGTTACAAAGAGCAGGAAGGGGTATCTCAACCTGGCTAGGACTTTCCTATTTGGGGGGGAGCGTGTCTGCAAAAGGGTCTCACAGGCTATAACAAATATAAATCCTATAAGAGTTTATAGCCAGACCTGACCCCCTCACCTGAACAGAGACATCCATCCATGGGCTGAGCATTCCAGGGGACAGGAGAGATGAAAGACATGAATGAGTGGTCTCCAGAGGGAGGGCTTGGACTTGAGCCTGGGAGAAAACTTGTTAGTGCCCTGACTAGGCTCCGTGCCCCTCTTCTCCAGGCTCATGCCTAAGCCTTGCTTTCCTTTACACACATGTCTGTGCTCCCCAGTTCTGGCCGAGCCTACAGTTGGAGATGCCAAGAGGACCTGCTTTGGTTGAACCAGGCTCAGGGCACATCATAAATTCCATACTGTGCTCCTGCTTTTGTGACTTGGGTGGCCAAAGTTGGCAGAGTCCTGAGGCTTGAAGTTTTAGAAAGTTTCAGAGGAGCCGTGAATAAAGTAGAGACGGAGGTGGGTCTGAAGATTACCCACAGCAGACCCAGCCATAACCAGGGTGATCTTGTACCCTTTCCTACAAGGAAACCAGGTGGAACTTCCTGGCATAGACCTCTGCCAAGTGCCCACAAAGGCAATAAGCTGTTTGAAAGTGACACTTCCATGATTTTACTCTCTAGGACAGGTAGGAAAGTAAGGTTCCCATCAGGAACCTAGTTCTCCAAGTTCAAGAAAAAAGCTTGCTATCAACTTAATGAGAATTGCAGTGTTTTTTTTTTTTTTCTATTTGTTTGTTTTTTGTTTTTTTAAAGAAAAAACAGTCCAATGATGGGCTCAGGTTTGCCTGCTGGCTGTACCTAAGACTTCAAAATAGAGACCAATTAAAGGTTTCCCCTGGACCATTTATCATGTCAGATTATAGAGTTCCTTCCCGGAGCTTCTTTGCTGGGGCTAATAACTGGCCCCCTCAACAGCAAGCCTCTTACCTTGTCAATGATGATCCGTCCCTTTGCTTTTAGATCTTGTCATCAACCCAGGAGCTGAGAGAAGCCCATTGGTGAGGGTGTTTTTTTTTTAAATCTCAGTATTTAGAGAATCCCATTAGGGCCCAGGATCTAGACAGCATTTCCATCCAGGCCTCTTGTCCATCACAACATCCTTGCATCTGTAACTGTGTCCTGAGTTATCTGGCAGTTAAGTGTCCGCCCCTTTAGAATTTGCTGTGTTTTGTGGTTGCTGTGCTCTGGGCTTCAGTCCACAAGGATGATCCCATCCTTCCAGAAGCTGTGGACCAAGGCATGCAGACGACTGATGGGCTTGAGGCTTTCTTCCTATCCAGATATTTTGGCAACTCTTGGCAGAGCAATCACTCACAAAGGGCACACAAGGGATCCAACAGCAGGCGGCATTCACAAAAGCCACCGCAAAGTAGATTTGGAATTAGAAAAACAAGGAAAGGAAACGGACTTTCCCAGGACTGATAGATGCTTGTTAAAAATTCAAGTATTTCTAAATAACTTGGAGTGAAGTTAGGGATCAAAGGATACTTATCTGTTTCTTATTCTGGGGGCCCCCAATTTACATTTGGGTATAGTAAGGTTGCTGAAGAAATTAACATTTGCATATAGAGATGCAGGCAGTGCAGCTGTCAAACAGCTGCAAACGTCTGGAAAGGCGTGGAGCCCCCTCTTTGATTACTCCTGCAGTTTTGTTTTTTATTCCCCAAATGGACACTCACTCTGACCCAGATCCCTCGGTGATGAGGATCAATTCATGTTTAAGCTTTGAAGATTAGAGAGACCAGAAATGGCCACCACTTCTCTTTCAATTTTCTTTTAAAAACTTTAAACTCTAAAAACTAAAAACTTTTTAAAATGCATAATATTCTGAGCCCGTGAAAGGAATTTATTCACATTTCTGCCATATTAAATGTTAGCAAAGTTTATATTGGACTGTCATATTTCTTTACTTTATTCACCACCATACAAGACATCAGTCTGAACATCTGGTTTTTAATAACCCGCGACATCTGGGAGCTCCTTTTATTCCTACGGTGGACGAGGAACAGTAGTAGTGATATTGGCAGTGTGTATTTTCAAGCTACAACTCCTGTCTGTTTCAATCATAATTAATTACCACTTTTTAATATATTTAATTTGCTAAAAGTGATTTGCATTAGACCACATTTCACTGTTAAGAAAATAGCAAGAGATTTTGGTGGCAGTGGCTTTTCTTTTTGCTTTCCTCTTGTTTAAAAATTAAAACCCCATATGAGTGGGTTTGGAACAAACCGAATGTGTACATACTGTTGGGTTTTGAATGCAAAGTGAAAGAAACTGCTCTGCACGTTATTTTGTAGCCATTAGGAAGCAATCACAGGGGCTGTGGGCTGCATTTTAGAGAAGCCTCCTATTTGCTTTGTGACGTTGGCAAATCATAGCATCTTTCTGTGCCTGGAGTTTTCCAACAGCAGTGACTTTTATTTTATTTTATTTTCTTAATTTATTGTTTTTCAGACAGAGTCTGACTATGTTGCCCTCTGCAGAGTACAGCGGCATCACAGCTCACAGCAACCTCAAACTCTTGGGATTAAGCAATTCTCTTGCCTCAGCCTTCCAAGTGGCTGGGACTATAGGCACCCACCATAATGCCCGGCTATTTTGTTGTTGTTGTAGTTGCCATAGTTTGGCAGGCCCGGGCTGAGTTCGAACCCTCCAGCCTCCGTGTATGTGGCGGGCACTCTAGCCACTGAGCTACAGGCCCGAAACCACAACAATAGTAATTTTTTTTCTGAAGGGGGGATCCAAGATTCACATGATAAAAGTTAAACCTTCATTTAGAGAAATGTATTTATGTACATAGTCAACAACATTTTGCATTATGGAGGGGTTGCCAGACCCCTTGAAACTCATTTGTAAATGCCCTGGAATCTCATGCTGTAAATTTCCTTCTTTATTAACACGGAAAAGAACATCAGTGCAGCTTTTCTCCAGGGATAGAGAGGAAACTCAATGAATGTAAAAATACACTTGTCTTAGTTCATATAGGGAAAAGGGAAGTTTATTGCCACAAGCAATTATTTGACGGTGTAGTAATAAACAGACACAGGCAATTTTTATGTAAGGTGGCCTAGCTAAAATGACCAGTGCACATTATATTTTGCCAGAATGTTCCTACCTAAACTTTCAAGTGAAAACTCATATTGTCTTGTGCAATTCGGGCTCTGTACAAATGGATCAGTGGACTCAGGAGTCATCGGGGTTCTCAGCTTTTGTGGGCCATGCATCCCTTTGGTAGTCTGCTAAACTCTCTGCACGTCTTCTCAGAATAATTGTTTAGATACATAAAATAAAATACATAGATATACAAAAGAAGCAATTATATTGAAAGTCAGTTCAAAGACCACATATCTAAATCCTTCAGTAGAGAAAAATTACCTCGGCCTATTGGCAAGATTAGGTTGAACTGTCTGAAGTTGCTGTTTCTCTAGGTCAAAAATAGTCAATTATGGGCATTTTCATATGATTTGACCTAATATTATAATAACTTAATGAATAAGGATACAAGCAATGAAAAAAAAATGTTCCAAGTTCTTCTGGTTTTGATTTTCAAAACAAAAAAGCAAATCATGGCAAAGTCCGGTTTCATTGGGGATATATTAAAAGACCCGGCTCCCAAATTATGTGTGAGACCAAGATATAAACCATGTAGTCTTATATGTGTTGTTTTGATCCTCACACCAAACAGAACTGTTCAAAATAAGGGACTTTGTGATGGTGGATGTACTTGTGTTTTCAAAGAAATTCTGTTTCTTTTTGGAAACTTTTTCAATAAGAATTCAAACCAAATAAGTTTGTTCATGATTGCAAATGCATAATCATTCCATGCAAATGGGTGATCATTCCTCAAGTTTATTGCTCGTGGCAATAAACTTTGCTTTTCCCCATATGACCTATATGACGCACATCCTCTTTTACCCTGAGAGCAAAATAGAACCTGAGAAATAAGAAGACTGCGGTATATCTGAGCTATTGGGAAACAACCAATATGAATGAGCACATGCTAAAAAGTTTGTCCTATCCAAATAGATGGAGTTTGTTTTTTTTTTTTTTTGGTTCTTCTTCAGCCTTTATTGATACTTTAAGCTTAAGAGAAATTAAGGGTATTTGATTACTATAATTACTTCTCTGCTTACTTAAAAGGTTTAATCTATTCCTTAGGCCTATGCAATTCAGACTGCATGCTTTCCAAAAAGATAATCAGCTGCTAATGTAGACTAATTTTAATCTTCTAATCCAATCTTGACACAGAGTCAGAGCTGGGTGGGTGGAATGTTTTTGTGTGGGTGTTGCCATAGATACAACTTGGTTATGCATTTGACAAGTCAGTGATGTGGAACTTAAGTTACTATGGATTTTTTTTCCTCCGTCTTTAAGATTAAGAAACACAGTGAAGATTAGCGTGCCTTTCCAGTGCATGTCGGTGTAACTAACCTTCTCTTCTTTCATTCCGGTGCTCCCCTCCTCTCTGTGCACCTCCCCCCGGGCCGGCCGCAGGATGACGAGGAGGGCATATGGGCATAGCCGGGCCTGTAAACCAAAGTTCCAGTTTTGTTTTGAGGGGTGAGAAACCATCTTTTTTATCATTTTTCTTAAAAAATATTGCATTCCAGTGTTGTATTGTGTGCGTGCTCAGTTGTGCTCGCTGATGTTTGTGACTGTGCCCTGTGTTTGCTACCGTGTTCTGTGAGTGCAGAATGTCCGCGTACCCTGACCGTCCCCAAGAATCCCCTCCATCATTCCTCCCCTCCCCTCCCCTCCCCCGACCACGTTACTGCTCTGCCTTGTTGGGGCTGGGTTTAGCACGGTTCGAATGTTTCTGTGTTACTGAAGATGTAAACTGTGCCCTTACTAGGATCGATACACACTTTTTAAGGCCTGATTGTGGACTCGGAAATTGTCGCAATTCTCCAGTTGTGGTTTTCAGCTGGCTGCCTGCTTTTACCAGATATGACAGTGTGATGTGACTCTCACGTCCTTCTGGTTGTGTCAAATGTTTGGCAAGGAATAAGGAAAATAACACTATATATCTTCATGGAGCTGAAACTCTCATCTCTAAGAAGACCGTTTAATGGATTGTGCTGTCTCTTCTATGGCAGTTCTGAAGAAAACACAAGGATCGAGGCATAGTAATGGTGAATGGGTACCTGTCACTCTTCCAATGAATTAGGACTAACATTAGCAGGTCTCAGTGGCATTTTATCTGCTGATTTCTTAAAAATTACACTTACATGGAGCATTATACATTGCGAGCATCGCTTTGTTTTCCAGAGGGTGTTGCTCTTTTAAAAACTAACTTTTAGCTATTAAGAACCAACCCTTTATTTCTGTCCTGTCTTTAAATGGAATGGTAGCACATGTAACTACCCTGGTTATAAAGGAAACATTGAACTCTATTAACTTTTGCTGCTGGGAATTACACCTCTCCTGTATACTACAGGTTGTTTAATACCAAATCACAAACTCCCGGAGTTGAATATATGTGTGGCTACGTGGACTATGGTTCTATTGAACTTGATGACACTGCATGTGACATTTTATTCAGAACAAGAAATGTGGTAGATTGTGTGCCATGGTAATCCTTCTCCTGGTCAGAAGGTGTCCAAGGTTCGGGTTTTTTTTTTTCTGGGATAAGCATGAAATGTTGCAGTGCTGGAGAATCAACGTGTCTGGGGTAATTCTTGGGGATAATTAGCACATGTGCCCTCTCCCAAGTCTTGCCTTCATATAACATGGTGGTATGCTTCAGGCGAAGCTTAGGCAAGAGCTGGTGTGTTTTGTCCGTGGGTGACGGTGTCCCGGTGGTGTTTTACTTCTTTGCTTGAACCTGCAATAGGTCCCGGGAACGGGTCCAACTGCTTTCTTTGGACCTGCAGGGGCCTCCATGGAGGGCGGTTTTCAGATACAACTTCTTTCCATGGAGTAGAGATGGAATGCCTCCTGCATCCACTTCCTGTCAGTAAAACCTGCTTCGCGTTGACACGGGAATATCTCACCTCTTCTTCCTTTTCTGGGTAAACAGCACTGGAATTCACACTTCCACATGCAAAGTGGTTGCAAAGGGAAGCTTGTCGGTATGAGGAGGTAGAGAAGCCAGAGAAATTCTAGACATTCCGTCTGAGAGGTTTTTTTTCCTATGGAGGGAAAACTTTAAGAGAAGCATCACATTTACTTACACTGAAAAGTTAATGGAGGTGTAAACTGATCTAAAACAATATGAAATGAGAAGAAAGGGCTTATGACATTAAAAGGCAAACATGGGGAACTCACTCAAAACTTGCATGGAATAGGAGGTAGGCAAGGAGAATCTTAAGAGTTTGGGAGTTGTCTTGGGAAGGACGGCTCCTCCTTGGGGCTCGCCTATGGAGCTATTCCTGCTGTCATCATTATGGGGGTGCCAGGCTGAACACGCATCTTCTCCTGAGTAATAAAGATTCGTATTACTCTTTCATAAGATTCGTGACGCGGTACCATTGCCCCGACATACGAACCGTATAGTCATCCTCAGGGTAGAGCTGGGTCCAAAAGCTCTAGAAAATCTTGCCTCGCTCGAGGCAAATGCAGACAATTGAGTTCAGCCCCACCCTCTTTATTCCTTCACCAGTCTCCCCAAATACCATGCACCTCAGAAAACAAATGTCTTCAGAAAATTAGTCAATATATAATCCCACTTTCATACGTCCTAATAAATTTTATAGGCTTCTGAGGAAAAGTACTTTTCTTTCTTTATGACTTCTTTGAACCAGTTTGCTTTGATACGCTCAGACTTTTAAAACAATATCTTTAAGCATGTGAATAACGTGACGCTGGGAGAACCTTCCATTTTTGAACAGCCGTGCGTGTTTTGCATTGTGTTACAGTCCGTGAGGCCTAAAGAGACATTAAATTTATAACTGAAGATGGAGAGTAGTGGCACGTTAAAAATTAACTGTTTTGAATGTTTTGATTTATGGCTCCTATAAAAGAAACATTACAAGATGTTATTTTATTAGGCATCAGAAGGCCCTGAATTGAATCTGGAGTTTTGGTGCTGAAATGAATCATAATTCAGGAAAAGTCGTTCTAAAAATTACAACAACTTGGAATTAGCATAACCACCCCGACAGCTCCTCCCTTTTTTGCCACTTCTAGTTACTGAGCCCAGGCATGATTTATTTGTCTCACTGTGATCACTCAAGGGTGGTATTTTCTGAGAGTAAACTTTTCTGGGAAAGTTTGCTTTCCTATAGTTTTGACAGCCCCTGCCCTCTTGAACCTCATATCCAGGCCCGGCTCTATCAGTGTGTGGCCTCTACAGGGCACAGGGCACTGCACTGTCAGTTTAAAAATTCTACTGTCGTTGTCTTGAAATTCTTAATATATTTTGAACAAGGAATAGGGCACCCCATTTTCATTTGCCCCGGGCCCCACTAATTATGGAGACCCACCATACATTCCTATACTCTGCCTCCAGCTTCTCTCTACTCCGCCTGAAACGGGCTCATCCACATCCCTGTTTTTTATTGCCCGGGATTCACCTGTGGCCTGTCTCATTGCGTTTTTTCTAGAAACTCCATGGGCTCACATTTCCAGTGAGTTGTTGCCCTCACTGGCGTCTCTGCCTCTCACTCTCACCCCTGCTCCGTAACACACACACACGCGCACACAGTTGATTGCGGAAACATGCTCCTGGAGTCCTAACTGTATCTTCTTTGCAAAATTCATGAAAAGCAGCTACTCAGTCACCATGACTGCCACCTGACATGGCAGTCATTTGTGTCAGCAAATGACTTTTCCTTTGCATTCAGTGAAGGTGCCTTGGACCCCTGAGAGGTGCTTGGGTGTGTGCCCATGGACAAGGTGGGGCAGCAGGAGCGCCAACGAGGCACGTGGTGAGATTCAGTGCCACATCTGCCTCGACATTGGAGTGTTTGAGCTCATGCTGTGAACTCTTGTAATTGAGGAGACACACACCACAAGTTTTTATTTCTTAAGCCACTAGGAAGGAATAAGTCTTTTTTGATTGAAAACATATGCAAATTTTTAGAACCTGATTCATAAGAATACAGATGTGGCATTAACAAGTTTTGGCATGGGGCCGTGATGCTAGTAGACGCATCCTGTTGGAAATGAAGAATTGCAGCAGTATGCCTGCCACCAGCACACGGACGTGTTACTGCTGAGTGCAAGTTGAATCCCAGAATATTTAGGTGTGAGACAGATTGCTGACGAATAAAGCAGTGCCGCAAGGGCCAGTGGAAATCCCCAGTGCACCCCCCCACCTCAGGAGGAATGGAAGGATGAGGAAGGAGGTGTTTTATTATGGCTGGGAAGGTTTTTACCTTCTTGCTTCTCCTGGCAGACAGGGTCTGTACACTAGGCCTGTGCTTGTCCTGGGGCCACAGGAATCTAGTGGCTGAGAAAGTAGTCATGACAGGAGCCTGGAGCTCTATACAAAGTGGAGGTGTCTGTGCAAAGAGAAGTTTTCCTTTTACACATCCTGTACAGAGATACCAGCTAGTGTTTTTAATTCAGTTTAGATCTCCTGTGACTGAGGATCTGATGTATCTCTTTCCTATGCCATTGACTTCTAACACTTTCTTCATTCATTTATCCATTCGTTTATTCATTATTGCTCATTTGTCCGTTCTTTTTTATCAAATGACTAGGTTCTTATTAGATGCTGGGAAAACCATGATGCATAAGATAGATGTGGTTGCTGCCCTGTGGATCTTGCCGTCTAATTGAGGGAAACAGAACACAAAAGATTAAATAAATGAATGGAAATCTAATGCATTTTGATTATTGCTTTGATGGAAACCAGGAAGATATTGAGATTGATATGAGGAACCTACTTAAGAAAGGATGTTCATTCAGCCACTAAAAAAGATGGAGACTTGACATTGTATGAACCGAGATGGAGGTGAAACACATTCTTAGTAAAGCATCACAAGAATGGAGAAGCAAGAATCCAATGTACTCAATTCTGATATGAAGGCAGTAGATGAGCTAATGCAGGAGGGGAATAGGAGAATGAGGGAGAGGGGAGAAGTGGGGATGGGGGTCACACCTCTTGGGGGAGGACACAATCATAACAGGGACTTTGACCTAACAAATACAATCAGGATAACCTATTTCTTTGTACCCTCAATGAATCCCAAACTATTTAAAAAAAAAAGCATAAGAATAAAGGTTTAGTTATAATGTAAGATTTAACAGGCAAAAAATGAATTTACAAGTTAGGTGCTTCTAAATTGAAGTAATTATATCTTGATTTTTCTACTAAGAATCTTTTACTATACTCTCAGAAGTAAGTGTAATAAATATCTGGAGACCTACTATGCATACTTCAGGTAAGAGTCCTTTCCAAGTTGGACCTGGCAGAATGGCTTCCACAAAGAAAGGTGGCAACAATAAGGGTCATTCTGCCATCAGCAAGTGGTAACCCAAGAATATGCCATCAACATTCCCAGTTGCATCCATGCAGTGGGCTTCAGAAAGTATGGCCCCTCTGCCACTTAGAGATATCTGGAAATTTGCCATGATGGGACTCCAGGTGTGTACTTTGATACTAGACTCAACAAAGTTGTCTGGCTTAAAGGAATAAGAAACATCCCACACCATGGTGTATGTGCTGTTGTCTAGAAAATGTTAAGAATGAAGATTCACCAAACAAGCTCTACACTTTGGTTACCTATGTTCCTATTGCCTCTTTCAAAAATCCATCATCAATGTGAATGAGAACCACTGACTAATAAAATTTAAAAACTGCAAAAATAAGAAAACTGCAATAAAGATTAAATATATATGTGAAAGTTCAATCCTTTTCATCTTTATCTAGAAAGAATGAAGTTAAAATATTTATTTCAAAAGGAAAAATGTCAGCAATGGTAGTAATAGGGCCTTCTGTCAGTGATGGTCATATCTGGGCTCTTTAGTTCCAAGGAATAAAAAGTGAGCTTGCCCTACAGTACAAGGAATTTCTGTTTATCTCAGGAAAGCCAGGGTGCTCTCTTCCTGGGAAAAAATGGAAGTGCAGATTATTTAGAAGTTTTCTAAAGTTGATTTCAAGCTCTAGTACTTTACATTGGTATGTCTAGAATTTTCAGCAGGGAGATTTCAAGTTAATAAAGGTCATTTTGTGTGCTTTAAACTCTTAATTCCTTTCAGAGGTTTTTTTAATTGTAGTAAAACACATGTAACATAAAATTTATTATCTTCTTTAAGTATAGATCAATAGTAAGTATATTCACATTGCACAACCAATCTCCACAACTTTATCTTGCAAAACTGAAATTCTATACCCATTAAACAATAGAGCCCCTTGTCTTCCCATGTCCCCAGCCCCAAGCAACCACCGTTTACTTTCTATTAATTTGACTACTCCAGAGATACCTCATCTGAGGGAAATCATGTAGTATTTGTCTTTTTGTGATTGCTTATTTCACTCTGCATAATGTCCTCAAGGCTCATTCACATAGCACGTACTATAACTTTTTTCCTTTTGAATGGTGAATAATACTCAATTGTATGTATATACCCCAGTTTGTTTAATCGTTCAACTATTGATGTACATGAGTTGCTTTCACTTCTTGAGCATTATGAATAAATCTGCAACGAATACACACAGATACACAAATATCTCCTCAAGAACTTGCTTTCAATTCTTTTAGCTATATACTGAGGAATAGAATTACTATATACCAATTCCATTTTTAATTGTGAGTAGAACTGACATTGTTTTCTATAGGACCAGCACTATCTTATATCCCCATCAATGGTGCACAGGGGTTCCGATGTGTCCACATCCTACACAACACTGCTTGTTTTGTTTTTTTGTGTTTTTTTTTTGAGACGGAGCCTCAAGCTGTCACCCTGGATAGAGTGCCATGGCATCCACAGCTCACAGCAACCTCCAATTCCTGGGCTCAAGCGAGTCTCCTGCCTCCGTCTCCCAAGTAGCTGGGACTAGAGGCGCCCGCCACAACGCCCGGCCAT
>CAUYRH010151356.1:0-13095 GCA_963574655.1 Perodicticus potto
AAATGTCTTCATATAGTGATTAAAAGGCCATGAAGGCTATGTTAAATAGTTCAATGAAAATATTTCAGATTGTATGTGAAGTCAGCACATTGTGCCCCATGATTGCACCAATGTACACAATTATGATTTAATAAAAATTAAGAAAAAAAAGAATATAAGAGAAAAAGCAAAGCCACTTCTTGCCAGGGCCCAGGTCTGGCCAGGTCTCGAGCCCAGCTTAACTAGGTTCCGGACGCGGACCGCTAAGTTACCTTGCTCAGGTTCAGTTTCTCTTAGGTGACTGAGGGATATCTACTTTAGCTGCAGAGAGAGTCTTAGAGAGAGAATAAAGCAGTATTCTTAGAAAGATAGATCTTAGTCTTTGGCAGAGCTTGGTGATCTTCAGCAGAGAAATGCCGTGCTGGTGCTCTGCAGGCAGGCAGGAGAGGAGACAGAGTCAGAGTAAGCAGGTCCGTGATAGAATGCGCATGCTCCTTGACTATCTTCTCCTCCAGCCTAATATAAGGCTAATCTCGTACTTCTCAACACCACAGGTGTAGAGACTGCCAATTCACCACTGCTCTCATCTCGTGAGCACTCGTGCTTGTTAGGAGAGCTAAATCCCTCTCCACGCCTTTTCCACCCAGGTGTTCTATTATTGAGCTATACAGGTATTTCTTGTAACTCTCACTCCTCCTAGCCATAGGCTATATGGGCTCCAACAACTGCTTTATCAGGTCTGAACACAGACAAAACACAAACATTATCCAAGCCACAGAAATGAACAAACATCCCCCTCTCCTGGCTAATACGAGTAATTGCTATTGCTTTTTACCTTTCTTTCTAGCATGTGCATGTGAATTATAGTGTGGGTGTGTGTGTGCGTGAATTCCAGGTTTAGCCTCCGTATTATCTGTTGTGGTTTTACAGTGTTGATTGTAAATATTTCTTGTTTTTCTGACTTATACCATGTCTCCTGTGACACCTATTCTTGATTTTGCCTTTCCCAAATTCAGGACCTAAATTCCGAAATATAAGACTATAAAGATATCTTTTATGGGCGTTGCCTGTGGCTCAGTGGGTAGGGTGCTGGCCCCATATACTGAGGGTGGCCGGTTTGAACCCAGCCCTGGCCAAACTGCACCAAAATATAGCCCAGGGTTGTGGAGGGCGGCTGTAGTCTCTCAGCTCCTCGAGAGGCTGAGGCAAGAGAATCGCCTAAACCCAGGAGTTGGAGGTTACTGTGAGATATCTTTTATGGGCGTCACCTATGGCTCAGTGGGTAGGGTGCCGGCCCCATATACTAAGGGTGGCCGGCTTGAACCCGGCCCTGGCCAAACTGCAACAAAATATAGCCTGGGGTTGTGGTAGGCGGCTGTAGTCTCTCAGCTCCTTGGGAGGCTGAGGCAACAGAATCGCCTAAACCCAGGAGTTGGAGGTTGCTGTGAGCCATGAAGCCACAGCACTCTACCGAAGGTGGTCAAGGGAAGCCCTGTCTCTACAATATATATATATATATATATATATATATATATATATATATATATAATAAATAAATAAATAAATAAAGTAAAATAAAGAAAAAGAATAAGTTATCTTTTATAGATAAACTATATTTTTGGTTTGTTTGTTTGTTTGAGGCAGAGTCTCATTCCGGCACCCCCGTAGAGTGCTCTGGCATCGTAGCTCACAGCAACCTCAGACTCTCGGGTGCCAGTGATCCTCTTGCTTCAGCCTCCTTCGTAGGTGGGAGTATAGGTGTCCGCCTAATTTATGTATTTTTAGTGGAGATGGAGTGTGGCTTTTGCTCAGGCTGGTCTTGAACTCCTGAGCTCAAGAAATCCACCCTACCTTGTTCTCCCAGAGTGCTAGGATTACAGGTATCAGTCACCTGGCCTGGCCTATACTAAACCATATTTGGCATTCCCAAAATGGCAATTGGTAATAGCAATGGACTGAATGTTTGTGCACCCCAAAAATTCACTTTGTAATCCTAACTTCATTATGATGGCATAAGGAAGTTGGACCTGTGGTTGGGTCATGAGCGTGGAGCCCTCAAGAATAACATATGTGCCCTTTTAAAGGGATCCCCCTCAGAGAACTCTCTTATCCTCTTTCTACCATGTGAGGACAATATAAGTTAGCTTAATGCACCCCAGAAGACTTCACCAGAACCAACCATACCGGCACTTAATCTTGAACCTCAACCTCCAGAATTGTGAGAAACAAATTTCTGCTGTTTATAAACCACCCAGTCCATTGTACTTTGTTATAGCAGCCCTCATTAAGACAATAACACATTTTTTTTTTTTTTTTGGCAGAGACAGAGTCTCACTTTATCGCCCTTGGTAGAGTGCCGTGGCGTCACACAGCTCACACCAACCTCCAACTCCTGGGTTTAGGTGATTGTCTTGCCTCAGCTTTCCGAGTAGCTGTACTACAGGAGCCCACCAGAACACCCGGCTATTTTTCTGTTTTTTTGCAATTCGGCCGAGGCCGGGTTTGAACCCGCCACCTTTGGTATATGGGGCCAGCGCCCTACTCGATGAGCCACAGGCGCCACCCAATAACACAAAAATTTTATCCTCAATCCTAGAAAAGACAGTAAGTAAATTTCTCCACGTTTCTTTTTCTTTTTCTTTTCTTTTCTTTTTTTTTTTTTTTGCCCCTTCCATCCTGTGATTCTCCAAATTTTAAGTCAAAACTGTCGTGAGAGCGTTTGTCTGCCAAACTTGGTAATAATGATGATGATGACAATAAAATTCTTGACATGTTTTAAAAGTTTACCTTCCAAAATTAGTTACATACAAAGAAAATATGGTAATTAAGTATCTTTCAATGGTTGAATATTTTTCAAGTAACAACAAAAATACTCATGTTTCAACACAAAGACTGATGTGATGACTGTTTTTCAAAACGTTTTCCAGGATTCTAGATTCACAAACCATTTTCCTTTTTGTTCAAAATGTTTCTGGAGGCCAGGTGTGGTGGATCATGTCTGCAAGGCCAACATTCTGGGAGGATGAAGAGGGAGGATCCTGTGATCTTAGGCGCTGGAGACCATCCTGAGCAAAAGCAAAGACCCCATTTGTACTAAAAAAAAAAAAAAAATAGAAAAAGTAACCTGGCAAAGTGGTGCCTGGCTGTAGTCCCAGCTATTTGGGAGGCCAAGGCAGGAGGATTGCTCAATCCCAGGGGTTTGAGGTTGTTGTGAGCTAGGCTGAAGCCACATCACTCTAGCTTGGGCACAGATTGAGACTCTGTCTCAAAAAAAAAAAAAAAAAATACTGTATGGATTGTGGCTTATCTTCCATTGAGAGTAGGGCATGAATGGGAACCACAGCCTCAAGGCCCTCTTTAGACTTCTCGAAATGTGCTAAGAGCGTGTTCTGGTTATCATTGTCTATTATTAGGGTAAGTTGAGTCCTCTCCTTGCTGGAGAGCTGAAGGTGATTTTTTTAATTGCTTGATTTTATACTTCTGAGGTGGGAAATCCCAAGGTATCTCTCTAGGAAAGGAACACACATTTTGTTTGTAACATTATTTTCAAGTCCTTTCGTATATTACATTTTATTCAGAAATTCCTTGATTTTTACCATGTTCACATTCATGTAACAATTAATAGAATTCTCAAATCATAATTGTCAAAAACTTTCAAAACATCTTGGACTTCTCAGGCCCAAAGAACTGCCATTAGCCCTGTTGACAATAAGCTAAAAGCTCTCAAGGATCCACAGGTAGTCTCCTATATTTAATAAATGGCTGCCTCGTGCATTAGGGATTTTTCTTTATTATTATTATTTTTTTTTTTTTTTGAGAGAGAGAGACAATCTCACTCGTGCCCAATTATGAGTGCCATGGTGTCATTACACCTCACAGCAATCTCAAATTCTTGTGGTCAAGAGGTCCTCTTGCCTCAGCCTCCACAGTAGCTGGGACTACAGGC
This sequence comes from Perodicticus potto, assembly GCA_963574655.1. Lineage (NCBI taxonomy): Eukaryota > Metazoa > Chordata > Mammalia > Primates > Lorisidae > Perodicticus > Perodicticus potto. The sequence continues at coordinate 3,926 of CAUYRH010151356.1, forward strand.
TCCTGACACCACACCCACCTGGCCAGTTTTTCTATTGTTAGGCGAGACTGGGTCTCGCTTTTGCTCAGGCTGGTCTCAAACTCCTGAGCTCAAGAAATCCTCCGTCGGCCTCCCCGAGTGCTGGGATTGGAGGCATGAACCACTGTGCCCCGCCTGCATTTGGGAATTTCACTTCCAACCCCGGATTCTACTCTAGTACAATCTGATGTGACTGAATATCCCAAGAGACTCATAGAATTCCTCCAATCTTATGACCAAAAGTTAAAAGGTGCATTTTCAAAGTACATTCCTAAACATTCTCTGCATCGTCTGTAATCTGGAGATTCATCTTCTGGAATATGCAACAGAAATAAAGATTCCCTGAGCCTTGTAAAAAAAATACCTTGTCGGTACTGTTTACAAGTTCACATACCAGTAAAACTCCAAGGAATTGATACTTAAGTCTGTCCACCTACAGATGAAATAACAGTTCTCTAGAACTTAGAGAAATCACAGGTAAACTTATTCTGAGCTAAATTTGAGAACATAAGCCTGGGAACAGATTACAGATTGACTCAGTACAGAGATTGTAACTGGAAATAGGTTACATGAGGCACAGTATATATGCACTTTCTAACAGGGGGTCGGGGAGAGTAGAGATGGGATATGTATGGCCCAGAGGTGGGAGAAGCGGGTATCACATAAAGGCAAAGGGAAACCTGCCCTTTTCACCCCAGAAGTTGATTGAAGGATCACCTGACAATTAAGGCAGATTAACAAGAGAAGTGTTTATTTCTAAATGCCATGTTAGTGGGAGAACCACAAGAGTGGTTAACCATGTCTCAGTGATGGTCAGATACCCTTATAGTTGTCTTTTAGAAGGGAGGAGAAAGAATTCAAAGTGTAGGTGCAGCAAGTGGTTGCTAAGGAGGATGAATAGATGGGGGGAAACAAGTTGACTTGTACATTAAGCTGAGAGACAGGTATTGTGTTTTAAATGATTTGGGCCAGGAACAAACACATGAAAAAAATGCTCATCACCTTTAATCATCAGAGAAATACAAGTCAAAACCACTCTAAGATATCACCTAATCCCAGCAAGATCAACCCACATCACAAAGTCCTAAAACAGCAGATGCTGGTGTGGGTGTGGAGAGAAGGGAACACTTCTACACTACCAGTGGGATTGAAAACTAATACAGCCTTTTTGGAAAGAAGTATGGAGAATCCTCAAAGATCTAAAAGTAGAGCTTCCATTTGATCCTGCAATCCCATTACTAGGTATCTAGCCAGAAGAACAAAATCATTTTGCCACAAAGAGCTTTGCATTCAAATGTCGACTGTGGCTCAATTCCTAATTGCCAGGTCATGGAAGCAACCTAAGTGCCCATCATCTGTGGTATATTTATAGCATGGAATACTATTCAGCTGTTTAAAAGATGTAGACTTTACATCTTTTACATTTACCTGGGTGGAGTTGAAATACATTCTTCTTAGTAAAGGATCGGAAGAATGGAAAAATAAATATCCAATGTGCTCCTTACTATCATGAAATCAATATATAAACAATTACATGTTCATGGGAAGAATAAAACACTAATATAGTTCAGTTTGGGGGTACAGGGACACAGGAGAGGGAGGGGGTGGGTAGTAAGGCAGAAAGAGGAAGGGCATGGTGCGGGATCTCACCTAAAGTGCACATTGTGAGGGTGTATAATACGCCCCCTGGGTGAGGGGCTCTTCTACAAATGGAACTTTACCCTGGAAGGGAGAACAATGTAGCGTCAAAATTGAACCCTCACATTAATTTGAATTTTAAAAAAAGAAAAATGAATAAATAAATCATTTGAGCCAGATCTGCTAGCATTCAGGGGGAGGAAAGGAATCCAGTTGCCCACCATAGATATTGTGATCCAGTCAGTGACGTTTTAACTAGACAGAGGGAAAGATCCTTCCAGTGATTTATCATCTCCAGTGTTCTTTATTTATTTATATATTTTTTTGATTTTTTTTTTTGAGACAGAGCCTCAATATGTCACACTCACTAGAGTGCCGTGGTGTCACAGCTCACAGCAACCTCAAACTCTTGGTCTGAATCTATTCTCATGCCTCAGTCTTCCAGTAGCTGGGACTACAGGTGCTTACCACAAACACCTGGCTAGTTTTTATTTATTTTTTTGTTATTGTTGTCATTGTTTTTTAGCAGGCCCTGGCCAGGTTCAAACCCACCAGCCCTAGTGCATGTGGCCAGTGCACTAACCACTCAGACACGGGGGATGAACTTCCAATGATCTTTAATTCAAAGCATTCTTTATACCACATAGTCATATTTTCGGGCAAAATTTCCTTATCTCCTTCAAGCAACAGTTACATTCTTGTGATTCTGATTGGTTCTCAGTGACTCTATGCATAAGATAAGGTAAGTGAGCAGTTGAGTGTGGGGGAAGATTGGTGTCTTAACATCTGGTAGAGGCTGATTGATTTCATCCTATCTTTGTTCTTATAATGATGGTTGGTCTTTATAGTGAAACAATAGAAAAATTACACCCAGGGTTGTGGTGGGCACCTGTAGTCCCAGCAAACTGGGAGGCTGAGGCAAGAGAATCACTTGAGCCCAAAAGTTTGAGGTTGCTGTGGGCTATGATGCCAGGGCACTCTACCAGGGGCAACAAAGTGAGACTGTGTCTCAAAAAAAAGAAAATTATTATACTGGGTTTTTTGGCTCATGCCTGTAAAAATAGAACTGTGGGAGGCCAAGGCAGGTAGAAAGCTTGAGATCAGGAGTTCAAGACCAGTCTGAGCAAGAGCAATACCCTGTCTCTACTAAAAATAGAAAAACTAACCCGTTGTTGTGGAGGGGCCTGTAGTCCCAGCTACTTGGTAGGCTGAGGCAAGAGAATTGCTTGAGCCCAAGAGAATGAGGTTGCTATGAGCTGTGACTCCACAGCACTCTATCAGGTTGACGGCTTGAGACTGTGTTTGAAAGAAAAAAAAAAGGAAGAAAGAAAAAGAAACATTATTAGCTCATAGTTTTTCTTCAGTCTTTTTCCTTTTCTTTCTCCTTCTTTCTTCTTCTTCTTCTTTTTTTTTTTTTTTTGTTTGTTTGTTTGTTTTGAGATAGAGTCTGACTGTGTTGCCCATGTTAGAGTACAGTGGCCTCAGTCTAACTCACAGCAAACTGAATCTATGGGGCTCAAGCAATCCTCTTGCCTCAGCCTACCAACTGGCTGGGACTGCAGACAGCTGCAACAGCACCCAGCTGATTTTTCTATTTTTACCAGAGACAAGATCTCACTCTTGCTCAGGCTGGTCTGGAACTCCTAAGCTCCAGTGATCCATCCCCCTACGTCTCCCAGAGTGCTAAGATTACAGGCCTGAGCAAATGTGGCCAGCCTAACTCATTATTTTTCAATAGGGATTAAGATCTCTTCCCGCCTTCTCTCTCTTGATAGCAGCAACCCGCCAAATGGATTTCTGTTTTCACATAACTTTGAGGAGACGAGCAGATCCATAAGATATGTAAGTTATTTCTCTTTACATTTCACTAGCTCCTTGGCCTTTTAGAATTTGTTTCCATAGCCTCAAATGATTCCTTAGTGACTCCTAAGAACAATGGAATATGAACTATCAGGCCTTGGGATTGGAAACACCTGGAAAAATATCTGTCTTCAGTCTTGTTAGAAGAAAAATGGACACAACATTCACATTCACAATAACCTGTAAATGGATAGAGTTGCCTTATTTCTTCTCCTTAAATTCAGGTACTCTTTGAACCTCTGAGCAGACATTTTTCCTTTTTTTTCCTCCTTTGGGATAACATCCCATCTCTCTGCTCTCTTCTCTCTCCCTTTCCTCTGCCCCCTTTCAAACTATAAAATACACTTTTATATCCTAATCTTTGCCTAGAGGAATTCTTTTTTTGTCTTGTGTACAGCACCTACTGAGCTTTTTCACCCTAACAGTCCTACATCTGATAAACAGGTTTATAACCAGTACCTCTCAGTGAGATATTTAACAAAGTCCAGTTACACAGAGAAGAGGTCATCTTTAGTTATAGGCTTAAGTTTATCACTCACGTGTCCAATACAGTCATCTTGAGCCATTATTATTTTTTTTTCATTTTTTCTTTTTCTGCCAATCATATATAAAACCTTTAACTATCAATGGGAGACTTGGCAGGGACAAAGCCTTTTGCCCATTGCCACACCAGGAAAAAAAAAAAAAATAAATTAAAGTGTGCCTTGAATTTGAGGCAAGAAGATAGGTGGGTCCCAAGAGTTTGAGGTTGCAATGAGCTGTGATGACACCACAGCGTTCTACTCAAAGACACAGAGAAACTCTGTCTCCAAAAAAAAAAAAAAAGCGTATTTTACAACAAAATTTATTTTTTAAATTCCTTTAAAAAAAATTGTACATGACTTTCTTCTTGAGAATGGACATTAAGAAAGGGGCTTTAAGCAGGGTGAAAAGAAAACCTGGCCTGGTGAAGCAGGAATTCTGGAGGGCCCATAAAATTGTGGACATGGGCAGCACTCCTAGCTCAGTGGCTAGGGCGCTGGCCATGTCTGCCAAGGCAGGTGGGCTCGAACCCAACCGGGCCTACTAAACAATGAGAACTGCAACAAAAAACATAGCCGGGTGTTATGGTGGTTGACCGCAGTCACATGGTCACGCTACTCCTACTTTTGAGGCAAGAGAATCCCTTAAGCCCAAGAGTTTGAGGTTGCTGTGAGTTGTGACACCACAGCACTCTACCAAGGATGAAAAAGTGAGACTCTGTCTCAAAAAAAAAGAAGACTGTGGACACGAAGTCACCTAGGTAAACAATGACCAATAGAAAGAGACCATCAATGACCAATAGGAAACGGCAATATTTCCTGGAGTTCCAGAGAGGCCTGTGAAAGTCTTGCAGCCAATTTCAAATGGAGAGAGTATTTATACCCCTGCCCACCTTTGCCTTTCTGGCTCTCTCACCTTTTCTCCTCCATGAGAGGGACCTGCTTCCAAATCTCTTTGGAAGTGGTCTACACTTTCTCTTTGTTCTTCTGAAACAAAATCTCTGTTACCCCGGAACTTGTGTAGGTTACCTTCCCTTTCTATCCACACTGCCTGAGCTGCTCCAGGTTTATTCTCAGTTTCCACTCACTTCTTCTCTCGGTTACCACTGTGCCTTGATTGAGCTTTACTAGAGCTCAGCCCAGTAATTGAACCAGGGCAACTGGGTTCTGGGAACCAGTGCCCAGAATCCCCAACACTCTTACTCTAAGGGCCATCCATTTCATCAGAAGCACTTAACTTTGAGGATTCCTAGGAATCTGCTTCAAACCACTGAAAACCACTGTTTGTATAAGTGGACAGTTGCCATATAAGACAACACAAGCTGCTGCCTTTAGAACTTCTACCAAAGACAACAGAACAAGATTACACCCAGCTAATTTTTTCTATTTTAAGTAGAGCCAGGGTTTCTACTCCTACTCAGGCTGGGTCAAAATGCTGAGCTCAAGGGATCCACTACCCTCAGCCTCCCAGAGTGCTAGGATTACAAGTGTGAGCCACCACACCCAGCCTCATGTCAGTAACGTTTCAGGGAACCTTTAGGGGATGGGACCAAGAGCCTAGGTCACTAACCTTCCTACTCACATTACCTATTATTACACTACAATATGCTCTCGAACACTAATATTGAAACAGAGTAGGCACCCCTCCCTGCCATAGATATGGAAACATAAAATTGAGACTGGAAAACATGTAACAGAGTAAATGCTCTGAAAAAAAAAAAAAATAGCGAACACGTTTTCTGTCTCTTTAACTCTTTTTGAAACTAAGACATGCATCCCTACCTTTAGTGGTAGTCCAGAGGGGCAGGTAAATGTCTTTGGTTATTTTGTACTAGCAAGGTGGATCAGGAAGCTGGGGCCTGGTTGATTGGCAGAGGTGCTGAGCTGCTGAGCTGGTTCCCAGGTGGGCAACAGAGATCACAGTTGTGTCTTCATCTGATACAGGACACTAACTTCAACTGAATAACAATAGATCCTCTCTCTTCATTTTTTTGGAGACAGAGTTTCACTTTGTTGCCCTTGGTAGAGTGCCTTGCCATCGCAGCTCACAGCAACCTCAAACTCTCGGACTCAAGTGATTCTCTTGCCTCAGCCTCCCAAGTAGCTGGGACTATAGGGGTCTACACAAAGCCCAGCTGTTATTTAGAGATGAGGTCTGTCTCTGGCTCAGACTGGTTTCAAACCTGTGAGCTCAGGCAATCCACCCACCTCAGCCTCGCAGAGTGCTGGGATTATAGGCATGCGCCACCTCACCTGGCCCTGGACCTCTCTCAAGGGCTCTGTGATGCTGGACTTGGTGGCTCATGCCTGTGATCCCAGCACTTTGGGAGGTCAAGGCGGGTGGTTTGCTTGAGCCCAGGAGTTTGAGACCAGCCTGAGCAAGAGTGAGACTCCATTTCTTCTAAATTTAGAAAAAAATGAGCCGGTTGTATTGGTGGGTGCCTATATCCCAGCTACTGGGGAGGCTGAGTCAAGAGTATCACTTGAGCCCAAGACTTTGAGGTTGCTGTGAGCTATGACGCCACTGCAACCTACACAGGGCGACTGACTGAGTGAGACTCTGTCTAAACAAACAAACAAACAAACAAACAAGCAAACACTATGTTTCTGCTTATGTGCAAGAAAAATTGGTATTTTAAGAGGGACAGCATGTCATTTTTCCTCCTTTGTCAGCAAAGTAATACATTTATTTTTCCTTCTCAAAAACCACTTTTATTGTGTGTTTTTTTATTTGACCTCCAAAACAAGTGCTGAACTTTCAGTAACAATATGATCACCCTTATCCTCATCTTATTATTTGGAACCTCTATGACTGCCTTCTGTCACTTAAGGAAAAAACAAAATTTACCTTTAAGTTTTTCACAGATCCTACATACTGCTCTGACTTTAACTGACTGCTAGATCTAACATCTACCGAGACCTGATGACAATAATTTAATAGTAATTCCTTTATTGTTTTTCTTCTTCTTCTTCTTTTTTCTTTTTTGAGACAACGTCTCACAATGTCTCTCTAGGTAGAGTGCCATGGTGTCACAGCTGACAGCAGCCTCAAACTCTTGGGCTTAAGTGATTCTCTTGCCTCAGCCTCCCGAGTAGCTGGGACTACAGGCACCCGTCACAATGCCTGGCTATTTTTCTGTTGTACTTGTCATTGTTGCTTAGCTGGCCCAGGCTGGGTTTGAACCTCCCAGGCTCAGTATAAGTGGCCAGCGCCATAACTATTGTGCTACAGGCAATAAGCCAGCAATTCCTTTAAGCACTTCTCAAAGCAAAGAGTCTCCCTTCCTGCACTTAAACTCCCCTCATATTGTTAAATCTCAACCTTCAGCCTTTTGAAAATGGACTTTGACCTCACGTTATCAGAATGTTTCTGCTAAGGGTATTATGATATTACTAAGAACTAGCCAGGCAGACGTAGACAATTAATATTGAGGGGTATTTTTTGGCCATATAGTCAGTTTATTCTCTTCAGAAACACGTCATCCTGTTTTATTTAACTGTTTAACTCTACTCAAAAATTTGTCTACCTCTAGGGACACAAAAACCAGCTTACCCCTCCTGTAATCAATGATACTTATACTCCCAATGATACAGGGCTCCCTTGCTCAGGGCTGGACAGGGGCCCCCTGTTTTCTAGGCCTGGGTGAGCTCAGAAATGAGTCTCATCACAGACACCCATTTCTAGGCACAAACAGGCCACCCTTTCTGGGAGGTTCCTCCAGAAGTAGGGACCACACACCCAAATTACTTGCCTCAGGCAAAAACTGCAGGACCCACAATCCTGTGCTAAGTTTAGGATTATTTTCTGCTGGCAGACCTCTGGCCAATTGTGGAAAACTTCCCCAACCCCCCCCCCCCTCCGCCTGGAGGATAGGATTTAAACTCCCTAGACTGAGGACTTTGGGGGTTTCCCACATGGCTTCTCCCCCTCCGCTACCAGAGGTTCTGTTCCCCCTTTTGCCTATCAGTCTTTCCCTGTCAATAAACTCTACCCTGTTGCTTATCCACATGGTCTGTGGTTCCATTCTATTTTGGGGGGTGTTTCCAAATTTCTTTATGTGAAGGAACAGTACAAATTAAAGAACTTTAGTGGATGTTTTGATACAACTTATGGAAAAGGTCGAGGAAAACCAGAGAAGCACGCACTGCCTTGATGACCACGGAAGTCACCCCATGGCTATGGGGAAGTTTGCCTAAGGCTTAGCTCTCATCATCACTCTCTGCCAGGGTGTGCTTGTCAAAGGGATACTCTGCCATCCCAGATCAGAGGCACTTGCCCTGCACAGGTTGCTTATGTGGTCACTCAGTTCTTTAATGGATTTCAGGTAATGTGTCTCAATGAAGTCACACAGTGGGGGTCATTTTTTGTCAGTGGCCAGTTTGTGCAGTTCCAGTAGTGACTGATTTACACCATTTTCCCTAGTGTAACGCACACTCCATCGCATTCAGCCTGCTCTCCCAGTCATCACAGTCTGGTTGCAAGGTTTCTCAGTTTCTCAGCATGTTCCCTCTCCTCATGAGATTAGAGAAGAAAGTATTTGGCAAAATTCTTTTAAAGCCACATCATCACGGTCAAAGTACTAAGACATGGACAGGCAGACATATGAGGTTAGAGCTCCAGGTTGAGCTGGCAGTTGATGGCAGCCTCTGAGTCCTGGTGGTAGTTCTGGTGCACCTGCAAGGGGGACACGGTTGTCATGCCAGTTGCTGAGGAAAGGCGGTGGCAGCTGAAAGCGCTTGAGTGGTGGCCCCGGGGGGCCTTGGGGCGGTCAGAGTGCACAGTGAAGAGTTGTTGGAGGGCTGGTTGTGAGCGGTCGGCCAGGGTGGGGGACGAGCACCGAGTTCCATCCAAACACTGTTGAAGCCGGACACCATGGTGACTCTTGGGGTAGAACATTCAGCGGTTTCATTCTTCAAACCCTGAGACCAGGGATTCGGCATAGAGAGAAATTCTGACAACACCAACACGTTCCACCTCCTACCAGGGTACTGCCCCTTGGTAGTGGTACTACCAGCATCCATGGATGGTGGCCTGACACTTATGTAACAAGATGAAGAGAGTCCAGCTGCCTGTCTCTGGTACTACCCTCTCCTCACGAGACTGGAGAAGAACCCCTCATTGGAAAAATTCTT
>CAUYRH010151357.1:0-17326 GCA_963574655.1 Perodicticus potto
AAAGACATTACATTTTGATAAAACTATAGCTGGATTATGCAGAAACATGCTTGTTTGTTACAAGCAAATCAGCATTGTAAAAACTAATAGTGATTTCTAACATACTTTAATTTTTCTTGTAGTGCGTAAGAGACGGGTTGAAGGAGACCACCAGTAAGCCCACCAAGGTATAATACTTGGAAGACTTCAAAAGATCACCCAAGGCTTATTTGGGTGACATCAGAAACAAAATTTTCCTGGGTAGAAGGGAAAAGACTGGAAAAAAATTTTTTTATGATTTTAAAACTGTATTTTTTTAGTATAAGTTGTTATTAGTGTCACATTATAAAATCAATAGTAGATATTTTATATTTTGAAACATTTCTACTTTCTACTAAAATCAATTTGAATTTAGCTTAATTGAATGATTTATGATGGATCTTGGGCAAAAAAATAACAATTGTTTAAAAAGATTCAGAAGGCATTTATGTAGAATAATTTGAATATTTTGAAGACCAATTTTTTTTAAATTGAAAGGGACAGTGCTGCTATCAAAATTGCTATTACTCCTTTTACGTATAAAGAATTTAAAAGTATTGTTTGTTCCGTGACCTGGATGGAGCCTTTACCTTTTTTTTTTTTTTTTTGCAGTTTTTGACCAGGGCTGGGTTTGAACCCACCACCTCTGGCATATGGGGCTGGCGCCCTACTCCTTTGAGCCACAGGTGCCATCCGGGCCTTTGCCATTTTTAAAAACTCATGAACTTTTTTTTCCTTGTCAAGGGAACAAAACGCCATGATTTTAAAACAGTTCATTCAAACTCTGGTTATCTGTTTAGGACCAAAAGCAGATCTCCAGGGAGAGAAAATGGTCTTCTGTGCTTTCCAGGTTACTTCATTTGTCTAATGTATCTCAGAAATACCTAGAGCTTTTTTTAAACAAAGTTATCAGCTTTACCAGGTTACATACTTTGTTTAAAAGTATAGTTATGTCTAAGTTCGTTCCAGTTTTTTATTTAATAATGTGGGTGGGTGTTTTATTTTTTTGTTTTGTTTTGTTTTGTTTTTTTGAGACTGAGTCTCACTCTATCGTCCTGGGTAGAGTGCTATGACATCATAGCTCACAGCAACCTCAAACTCTTGGGCTCAAGTGATCTTCTTGCCTCAGCCTCCCGGGTAGGTGGGGCTATAGGTGCCTGCCACAATGCCTGGCCAGTGTTTTCTATTTTTAGTAGAGAGAGGTCCGGACCTTGTTCAGGCTGGTCTCAAACTCCTGAGCTCAAGCAATCCACCTGCCTCAGCCTCCCAGAGTGCTGAGTTTACAGGCATGAGCCACTGCGCCTAACCAACGTGGGCATTATTAAATTTTGTGAAAGCTAATAGTAAAAAGCATCTGAGTAGAAAAGCTAATTTTTCCCCACCAAGGGGCATATAGCCAATTCTTGCTCATTTGGGCTAAAAGAAAAAGAGAAACCTGATGTTAAACACATGAAATCAGAGATCATAAATACGATAAGAGTTCAAGTCTGAGGAGCTTGCAAAATGGTCATTTAAACTGATGGTTACTGTAAGTAAATTAGAAACTGGCACAGTTATAAATTACTCGGTGTTACACAATATGCTAAGAAGTTCCCATATGCAGTGCAGAATTACATAAGCAGTATTAAACCACCACTGAATTTTTCCAACCAATAAGGAAAGCTCTTCTTCATAAATCTGATTTTTAGTGTATACTTCCTTTCATTTTATACTATTTTTTTACGTTTTTAATTTCAGGTTAATGTGAGGGTACACACAACTAGGTTCTGTCTCACACCCAGGAGGTGTGCCATGTACCTTACACTTTGCTCATTAAGTGGGAGCACACCAATCCCCTCCCTCTTCCCCCTCCCCTCCCTCTTTCTTTCTCTCCAACTTGAATTGAGAACGTGTATTAGAACATCTTGTACTTTTTTAATTCATATTGTATAAAAGTCATTTCTATAACAAAAGTGACTTAAAGTGAACAACTGAGTGGTGCACAGATGGGCAGACTGACATGAAACTGCAGAACCACTGCTGGGATAGGGTTTCGGTGTGTATTCATGCCCTTTTTGGAGCAGGAGATGGAGAGGCAAATGCAGCTACAGAAATAGAGTGGAAGGCAGTCTAAGGGACCTTGGCCTCCAAAGTTCAGGCCTGACTGTATTTTTCTGAGAGAAGGTTTTTCTGAAGGGAAGAATCTTATTTTTGATTAGGGAGGAGGTCATTTGTTATTTTTTTTTCTTTAGCTTTTTGAAGTTGAATCACAAAATATCTGCTACTTTGGCCGGGGCCAGACAGTTTCTCTAATTAGCTAGGCAGCGTCTATGGGAATAAGCCCTCTTTTTTTTTTTTTGCAATTTTTGGCCAGGGCTGGGTTTGAACCTGCCACCTCCGGCATATGGGGCCAGCGCCCTACTCCATTGAGCCACAAGCACTGCCCAGAATAAGCCCTCTTAACAGGCTTGTGGCTTCCTTCATAAGAATTGTGGTGTGTTCTTTGTTTATTTTTTGGTATTACTTTTTTTAAGTCAGTATCTAGTGTTTTAATGGGGCCAAAGATAAACTTTGTACTGTTCCTTTTCAGTTATAGGCCACTGGTTCTTTTTTCAAGGTGACAAGATTCATTTTTGCTTGCTTTCTTGCTTTTCTTCCTCCCTCCTTACTCCTCTCTTCCTTTTCACATACAACTTTTGGATTAGTTTTATAGAGACAGCACATTACCAGCAAGGTTGAGGGTCAAGAGTGGAGCACTGTCTAAGACTACCAGAAAGAATTGGTCACTTATCCAGCCATCCTTGTTTGCATTGTCCAGTAAGTCAATTAATTGTTAAGTAGGTTCCCCCTTCCTCTCATAAGCCTTTTTTTTTTTTAATATAGGTGGGTAGGACCCTACCTAGAATTTTGTATCATACTTATGGGTAATATCTTTTTCACTTACTGTTTATCAAAGTATAAAGTTGAGTATTTGCTTGTACCATTCCAGTTCTGTGCTACAATAGTTCATTATACACATATAATTAAAGAAAAGATGTCTTTATTAGTAACTTATGAAAATTCATACAATTGAACATAGAAAATCTTTCAAGAATTTTAACTATAAGGGAGAAAAATGGTATTTACTTTGATCTTTAAAAGTCTGGCACCTCTTGATCTTTTAGTAACCTTCAGTATTTCTAAATTGCTCTAAAATTTTATAATAGAATAAATAGATTGGAGTTTTGAAATAGCCTTGGTATTTAAGCCAAAGATTTTTGTAAGACCTTAAGTTTTGTAGTCTAAACAACTAATCTGATTATCTAAAAAAATAGTCTTTATATATTTAAATTGCTGGTTTTTGAAAGGGTTTCAGTTACCCATTTTATAAAATTTTATATTTATTTGTCTGAAGTTCTCATTTCCCAGCACATCAACATGAAATATATGTATTAAGAACTCAATATTAGTGGCAAATATTAATACTATTAAATTTGGATTTTGGTGCTGTATACTTGTAGCTAAAGCCTAGTAAAGTCTAAAGAATGGATAAAATACACTTTCTGAGGATGCCTATGTTTAAAAGACCAAATAAACATGTTGTGTTAAATTAAGTAGCAAATTGTTAGAGACTTCAAGGAGCGTTATCGTGGTCATTTAATCACAGATTCTTGTTATTTGCATGGAATAGCACACACATACTTGCTATATTCAAGAGGTGCACTGTGGAAAAGTTACATGTAAATAGAACTTTGTAAATTGTTTTCCAGTTGGACCAGGTATCTGATGTGTTTTTGTTTGAAAGGGGGATTCCATAATATAATAAAAATTGTAAAAGAAAAAAATGTTTTGGTAAAATGTTAGTCATGTTCTATTGTACTTTATATTTAACTCTTGCCGTTAAAATAAGATGAAAGAATTTAATGGAATATCATAAAATCTTATATTTTTGGCTTTCTGTGTCCCAAGGCTGTCTTTTTCCCTATAAAATCAAGAACCACTGTTAGTCTCCCAATAAATTAAAGAATCATGCTTTCTCTGGAGTCTGTAGCCACTTTTGTGCACTAGACAGCTCTAGCTGCTGTTGGAAAAGGGGTGTATTTCCCACCCTAAGATTTGCTTACCAAAAAAAATTTTTTTTTAACTCGTTACTAATTATTTTTAAATTGAGAAAGTAGTAGTCATAGGCAAACATTTATGTGTGTATATATTCTCTAGAGATGGGGTCTTGCTTTGTTGCTCAGAATGGTCTTGAACTCCTGAGCTCAAGTGATCTTCCCAAACTGCTGGGACTACAGATGTGAGCCACTGTGCCCAGCCTTATATTCTTATGTCATACAGGTTGAGCATCACTATTCCGAAGATTCAAAATTCAAAATGCCCCAAAAGCCAAAACTTTTTTTTTAGAGACAGAGTCACAGCAACCTCCAACTCTTGGGGTTAAGCGATTCTCTTGCCTCAGCCTCCCAAGTGGCTGGGACTACAGGCGCCTGCCACAACGCCTGGCTATTTTTTGGTTGTAGTTGTCATTGTTTGTCAGACCCGGGCTGGATTCGAACTCACCAGTTCTGGTGTATGTGGCTGGCGCTTTAGCCACTTAAGCTATAGGTGCCAAGCCAGGTACATAAATTTTTAAGAGCCCATACATGTAAGGTTTTACTCCCTTTTCTACGCATTCTCTCTGTTTGTTTTGAGACAGAGTCTTGGTCTGGCACTCTGGCTAGAGTGCAGTGGCATCATCATAGCTCTCTGCAACCCCAAATTCCTGGGCTCAAGTGATGCTTCTGCCTCAGCCTCTTGAGTAGCTGGGACTATAGGCACATGCCACCACTCCTGGCTACTTTTTGTATTTTTTTGTAGAGATGGAGTCTCTTTCTGATCTTGAACTCCAGAGCTGAAGTGATCATCTCACCTTGACCTCCCAGAGTGCTAGGATTGCAGGCATGAACCATAGTACCTGGGCTATTTTTCAATTTTATAAGTATAAAAGTTAATTTACAACAGTGACATTTAACTAATGCAGAGTATTATCAACCCAGTTCATAATAGCACAGTGAATTTATTTTGAAGAATATGTGCTAGAGCTATTTAGAATTTACCACTATATACTAGAATAAATTTCAATAAAGTTAATCAGATATCCTGTAGACTTTTTGAGAAAGCACATAACCCCTTTAGTCCCTGTGTTGTAAAGTTCATTCCTTACATCCCTCTTCAAGAACAAGTTTATTGATTTTGCTGAGTTAGTCTACCTGTTAAAGACTGAATGTTTATTATCTCACCCCAAATTTGTATGGCGAAGCCCTAGTCCCCAGTGTGGTAGTATTTGGAGATGGGGCCTTTGGAAGGGGATTAGGGTTAGACAAGCTCACAAGGATGGGGCCCCATAATGGGATTTGTGTCCTTATACAAAGAGACACTGAAGAAACACAGGACTCTGCCCACCATGTGAAGTTACAGCAAGAAAGTCGCTGTTTGCAAGCCAAGAAGGGAGCCCTTACCAGGAACTGAATCTTGATCTCAGACCTTACACATTCTAGAATTGTGAGAAATAAATTTCTCTTATTTAAGCCGCCAAGTCTATAGCATTTTGTTAGGACAATCTGAGCTGACTAACCTACTGTTAAGTCGAACCATATAAAATTGTCACTAATTGACCATTTTTACCCATAAAAATAGTTATTTCATATGCTTTAACCTAATATCAGTGCTCAGTTTTGTGTTCATAAGATGCAATTGAATTGAAAAATGTGAAGAAGCAAGGTCCGTGACATAGTACATTCTGGACCTAATGGGAGCCAGACCCACTGATGAACTAGAGATGATTTTTATCAGTCACCTATCTCCATCAACCAAGACAGAAAATTAATGGGTTTGAGGAAACTTCTAGGGGTAACTGTCAAATGTGCAATTTTCCTAAAGTAGGGGAATTTTAGGCACCAAATAGTGCGGGTGGCTGACCACATGTGGGTCTGAAATTCCCAAACCTTTTTTTCCTTCAAATTTTAACCTTTCCTGCATGGTTTGCAAGGGTTGAGAGCCTTCAGATCCCAGCCCAGCTCCCTACCCAGTCCCTTTCCTGCTCGCAGACATACCAGAGCCTCAAGGCTAGCCCCACAAAAAAATACGTGATCTTATAATTGAATTGTAATGGTAACTCTCAAGTGTTCTAAATGTGTCTCTAAATTCTCTTTCAGGACCTAACGCTAATTATCAAAGTGTTCACAGTCATTAAGTTATGCTGTTACGGCTCGGCGTCCATTGCTCAGTGGTTAGGGTGTCAGCCACATACACCAAGGCTGGCAAGTTCGAACCCGGCCTGGCCCTGCTAAACAACAATGACCAGTGCAACAAAAAATAACTAGGCATTGTGGTGGGTGCCTGTAGCCCCAACTACTTGGAAGGCTGAGGCAAGAGAATCACTTAAGCCCAAGAGTTTGAGGTTGCTATGAACTGTGATGCCACCGCACTCTACTGAGGGTGATATAGTTGTGTCTCAATTTAAAAAAAACAAAAGTGGGTGGTGCCTGTGGCTCAGTGAGTAGGGCACCGGTCCCGTATACCAAGGGTGGCGGGTTCAAACCCGGCCTTGGCTAAACTGCAACAAAAAAATAGCCGGGCGTTGTTTCGGGCGCCTGTAGTCTCAGCTACTTGGGAGGCTGAGGCAAGAGAATCGCCTAAGCCCAGGAGTTGGAGGTTGCTGTGAGCTGTGTGATGCCACAGAACTCTACTGAGAGCGATAAAGTGAGACTGTCTCTACAAAAAAAAAAAAAAGTTATGTTGTTAATAAAAGGAGAAAATAGAATATTAATTGGGGGTTTCTACATGGTGAAATAGGCCATTTTTTCCTTTGATCATTTCTGTTTAACAAAACATTTAAAATATATATCTAGTATTCAACTGTCCAAGATAGAGAAATATAAACATTAGGTCCTGAAAGATTGACATGGTCAACTCCAAACACCAACTAGTTGAGGAAACTGATGTCAGAAGTTACATGATTTGCCCAAGATAATGCCATTGGTTTGTTCATTCAATAAATATTTATTAGGTGCCTATTATGTTCCAGCTACTGTAATAGTCACAAAACTAACTAGAAGTCAAATCCAGTACTTTGTTTCCCTAAACTTAATGGTGTCCATTTACCTCAGGTAGATATTTTCAGTATCTGTCACTAAAGTATCTGCTCTGCATTGGGAATGCTGTGCCTATAAGATCCTAACCCTTGTCTCAGAAAACTTATTTGTTTACTCAGGGAGAAAAGGCATTGTCCAAAGATCTTCAGCTCTTTAATCTTCAGGTTCCACATCCGTAGAACGGCTGTAACAACACCTGCCCTGCAAGGGGTTCTGAGGATTGGAATTGGGACTGCCCACGTGGTGCCTGTGAAGGCACCGGGTGTCCAGTGAGCTCTCTCTGCTCCTCTGAGATACAGTGCCATGTGGTAAGTGGTACTAATGCCATGTCAAGGGGACTACAGAGCACAGGAGGGCCTAGACCCCATCAAGGCAGGAGGGGGAGGCCATCCTGGAGGAGGCCACCTCAGCTGAACTAAGCAGACCCAGAGGAGGTGGTGGGACGGAGCAGCAGGAAGGCACTAACACCTGAGACCCACCCTGAGCAGTTACCAAAATCATCTCCCTTGGGAAACTTGGATTTTCTAGAGTTATATGCTTTTGAAAAAATTTTATTCACAACGAGGATTATACAGAAACAATTCACTTCAACAAAACAAGTCGTTTCATCATTGTTTTAAAACAAACTGTTGAATGCGATACATACAAGCGTGCACATTTTAGGGATCTATATCATCTTCTTCCTCTTTACCCCCAGCTTTCCTCTTTTGGGAAAGTCCTCCTGAACAGAATGAGAGATAAGAAATAAAATTCCATATAAAACATTTCTGGAAATTTTTTCTAAAGTAGTTTTGAGCTGACATTGGGGAAGCCAGCTCTTCACGGTAGCATTTACATTGTATTAGGTATTATAAGTAATCTAAAGATAAAGAATATGAGAGGGAAGCTAAGGCGGATGTGATGGCTCATGCCTGTAATCCCCGCACTCTACGAAGCCAAGGCATGTTGATCCCTTGAGCTCAGGAGTGTGACATCAGCCTGAGCAAGATCCTCTATCTACTACAAATAGAAAAATTAGCCAGGTGTTGTGGCAGGTATCTATAGGAGGCTAACGCAGGAAGATCATTTCAGTTTCTAAGTTTGAGGTTGCAGTGAGCTAGGCTGATGCCACAGCACTCTAGCCTGAGTGACAGCGGGAGACTGTCTCAAAAAAAAAGAAAGAAAAAAAGTGAAGTATATGGAAGGATTATGCAATTTATATGCAAATACTATGCCGTTTTATGCGATTTGAGCATCCAAAGATTTTGGTATTTTGGAGGGTCTTGGAACCAATCCCCCACAGATTCTGAGGGACAGCTAAACCTGTGTGTGTGTGTGTGTGTGTGTGTGTGTGTGTGTGTGTGTGTTGTATAGAGAGAAAAACATGAACATACAAGTGACTGATGTTTAACTAAACATTATGTGACTGGGTAGCGCCTGTGGCTCAGTGAGTAGGGTGCCGGCCCCATATACCAGGCCCCAGCCAAACTGCAACAACAACAACAAAATAGCCAGGCGTTGTGGTGGGCGCCTGTAGTCCCAGCTACTGGGGAGGCTGAGGCAAGAGAATCGCCTAAGCCCAAGAGCTGGAGGTTGCAGTGAGCTATGACGCCATGGCATTCTACCGTGGGTGACAGAGTGAGACTCTGTCTCAAATAAATAAATAAATAAATAAAAATAAACATTATGTGACATTGATTTTTTTTTTTTTTTTTTAGCCGGGGCCAGGTTTGAACCTGCCACCTCCGGTATATGGGGCCGGTGCCCTACTCCTTTGAGCCACAGGCGCCGCCCGACATTGATGTTTATTCCTATCTATCTCTAGAACCACAGAGCGTACTAGTAACAGTACTTCTCTCATGTAATTAAGACTAAAAATTTCGGCTCTGCACCCATAGCACTGTGGTTATGGTGCTGGCCACATGCACTGAGACTTGATGGGTTTGAACCCAGCCCAGGCCAGCTAAACAACAATGACGACAGCAATAGGTGGGTCCCTGTAGTCCCAGCTACTTGGGAGGCTGAGGCAAGAGAATCGCTTAAGCGCAAGGGTTGGAGGTTGCTGTGAGCTGTGACACTATGGCACTCTACTGAGGACAACATAGTGAGACTCTGTCTCAAAAAGAAAAAAAAGACTTAAAATTTCTTTGCCCCTGTGATTTCATAAGGGGAAAAGGAAACAAAGGAAAAATACTTTGATAACATGGACACGAAACAACCTTCAACTACAATTACCTCCAAACAGTGGACATATTGTACCCAGTTTCCCACCGTGATCATAGTAGATGCCTTGCTTTACCTGTCCTGAACCATTTGTAGTTCTCCAGCTGAGACTTGGTGTCTCGGGTCCTGTGAGCCTTCAAGCTTCCACTCATTCTTCAGCACCCAGCAGAGGTCTCCTCCTCTGTGCATCCTTCCAAGACCCACCCAAGCACAGGTATCAGACCATCCTCTGAGCCATTCCTACGCCTATGACTGCATCTATCTTGCTGAATTTCTCTGAACTGGGGACCTCTGTCTGCACTCCTGCTAACTCCCAGGAGTTGGCTCCCAGGCACAGGGTAAAGCCCTACTACTGAATACCTCTGGTCTTACCTCATCACTGGTGAGTTTCTTTGCTTTAAGTAATCCTGGAGCCTTATCTTCTGACCCCTCATCACTGTCCAAGGAATTGATCCTGGCTTGTGCCTCTGAAAGGAAAGGCATTTTAGACATGGGATTGACCTTCGAAGATGATGATCTGTTTATTCTTAAATTTTTCTTTTATTGAACATTGTTACGTCCCACAGTACATTTTTCCTAGAGATTCAACTATTTATTTTTATTTTTATTTTTTTTTTTTTGAGACAGAGCTTCAAGCTGTCGCCCTGGATAGAGTGCTGTGGCATCACAGCTCACAGCAACCTCCAATTCCTGGGCTCAAGCGAGTCTCCTGCCTCCGCCTCCCAAGCAGCTGGGACTACAGGTGCCCGCCTCAATACCCGGCCATTTTTTGGTTGCAGCCGTCGTCGTTTGGTGGGCCTGGGCTGGATTCAAACCCACCTGCTCAGGTGTACGTGGCTGGTGCCTTAACCCATTGAGCCACAGGCGCCGAGCCAAATTTTTCTTTTATTGAACATTGTTATGTCCCACAGTACATTTTTCTTAGAGATCCAACAATTATTATTATTTTTTTTTTTTTTTGAGACAGAGCCTCAAGCTGTCACCCTGGATAGAGTGCTGTGGCATCACAACTCATAGCAACCTCCAGTTCCTGGGCTCAAGCGAGTCTCCTGCCTCTGCCTCCCAAGTAGCTGGGACTACAGGTGCCCACCACAACGCCCTGCCATTTTTTTTCTGGTTGCAGCCGTCGTTGTTTGGCAGGCCCAGGCTGGATTCGAACCTGCCAGCTCAGGTGTACGTGGCTGGTGCCTTAGCCGCTTGAGCCATAGGCGCTGAGCCCCAACAATTTTTTTTTAAGTTTCAGTGGAAATGAAGCTTTCAGACATGAGATAACTTTAGATTTGAGAAGTTTTGTTGTTAGGTTATCTGATCACTTTTAAGTACCCAAGAAACTTCATGCACACAATTTTTTTTTTTTTTTTTTTGTGGAGACAGAGTCTCACTTTATCACCCTTGGTAGAGTACTGTGGAGTCACAGCTCACAGCAACCTCTAACTCCTGGGCCTAGGCAATTCTCTTGCCTCAGCCTCCAGAGTAGCTGGGACGATAGGCGCCCGCCACAGCGCCTGGCTATTTTTGTTGCAGTTTGGCCAGGGCTGGGTTTGAACCCACCACCCTTGGTATATGGGGCTGGCGCCCTACTCACTGAGCCACAGGCGCCGCCCATGCACACATAATTTTAAAGAACGATGAGACTTAACTATTGGGTCCTTGATTACACAAGCAAGAGAACTGCCTGTTATACACTTTCTTCCACAAGGACACAAATTATTTTGGGAATGCCTTATTTTCACAGCTAACCTTATCTGTGGGAGAGTGGTCCTGTCTCTCTCCCCTCCCTCCACCCCCCACCAACAAATGAACTTTGTGCTGTTTTCCTAAGTAAGTAAGAATAAGACAGGGAATGAGGGCTCACCAGAGCAAAGCGGGCCCCAGCACCCTGAGATGTGGAGATGTGACCTCACACCCAACTCACCTTGGTGTTCCCCTTGGTAATGGTTTTTGATGGCAGCCAGGCTGAAGGTGTTTTCCTCCTCATCTTCACGGCCAGGATCCTGGTAGGGAACACTCAGCCCTTGCTGGTTCTGCTTCCCCCACAGATGGGTTTTCTTAGACTTCCGGTGAGTGGAAGCCCTCAACCGTTCTTCTTTCTGTAAAGCCAGTAAACTCGTTAACTTAAAAAAGGAACTACTTTCATGCCCACTCGAACCCACTTCTGCCATAAAGAATGTGTAATGCCTAGTACAGGACAATAGCCATACCGTGTTCCTTCCCACACACACCAATCGCATGGTTTCGTTTGGAAGTATGAAGGCAAGACCAGGGTGAAGGAGCCGAGGGATCCCCACACTGACCGGCATGTTCAGTCCAGCACAGGTGTGTCCTCAGGAGCTGCACTGTCCTCTGTGCTGCCACTCATGGCCCAGCGAGAAGTGGCCAGCCTGAATGACGCCCTGGAGCGGCAGACACCTGAACTGCCCGGGCTCCACCAAACTCCCTCAGCAGCTCCCAGCTTCCTGTCCCAGCCCTTCAACCCTAAGGGCCCCCCACAGTCCCTGATCACAGATGGAGAGGTCTCCCTGGGCCACCAGGTAGAATCCTTTCTTTTAATTTGCATTCCACATGTTGGGGTTCACATGTTGGGCCAGTGCCAGTCCAGTCACAAATGTTCTTCAGCCTTCCTATCTACTAACACAGTAGATACTATTGTTGAAGGTTACATTTTTAAAATCCTGAATTAAAAAAAATCTCATGGAGGGAAGAGCATCTGAGTCTCTGGTTTAATATAATCCCACTAGCAGCCATCAACATTACTGTAATTAATGAAGGTTAAGATGGCTCCCTCATAACTGCAAAAACTAAAATAGCAGTGGCAACAAGAAATGGTAAGTTAGTATTCTGAAAAACACAGGTCTTTATACCAAAAGTATACCAGGGTTAAAGTTTAGCAAATGTACCTTGATCATGTCTGTGCGCTGACATTCAGGATCACGACCAAAAATTGGTAAGATTCTAATTTTCTGTGTCTTTGACTTTCTGTTAGCAAGTGGCAAGGTCATCTTTTTATGTGTGGCACTGTCAGTAGAGTGAGGCCTGCCGGGAAAGAGACAAAAACATCTCACTGTTTAAGAACAATTACAGTTAATCAGATCACTAGCAAAAGCACCTATGGATAATGATGACCTCACTTCACGGGAAGGAGGGAACTCAGTCCTGAGCTCTCTGCTCTCTGAGCAGCTCCCCCCGGGCCCCACCTCCCAGGTAGTAAGGTCAAGGGCTTTTACAAAAACTAACCCAGAATGTATCATAGGGAGGGTAGGAGGGTGGAATATGACATCCCAGTTCCTAGAGGGTGGCGCCAATGTCAGATAATGCAATTTGAGAACTAAAGATGAGTCCCTCTATCTGGAAAAGGTTAGAAGGAAGTCAAAGCAAGGAGGCAGGTCAACAGGGCAGCTGGGGCCTCATGACAGCCCAGGGAGACAAGCCAAGGGAAGGAGTCCCGGGACAGAAGGAAGTGCCTTCCTGACTAAGGGAAGGCAGCTTTTAATTAAGAACATGAGAAGGAAGGATGATCCTTAGGAGAGGGTCCCCGAGACAGCATGGTTACAGAGAGATGGAACACAGGGAACTGCTGAGCAGTGGATGTGGAGCCCAGGTTATGAGGAGAAAAAGCAAGCTCAGAAGTGTACATCTCTTATGATGCCACTCCAGAACAGATCATCAAGAAGATGGATTGGGGCTAGGCACAGTGGCTCACGCCTGTAATCCTAGCACGCTGGAAGGCCGAGGTAGGTAGATGTTTGAGCTCAGGAGTTGGAGATCAGCTTGAGTTAGAGTGAAACCCCATGTCTACTAAAAATACAAAAACTAGCCAGGTGTTCTGGCAGGTGACCATAGTCCCAGCTACTTGGGAGGTTGAGGCAAGAGGATATCTTGAGCCCAAGAATCTGAGGTTGCTGTGAGGCAACAGAGTGAGATGAGACTGTCTCCCAAAAAAGAGGTTGTATTGGGCACCATTTATTGTGCCAGGTCTCTGTATGATATTTTCTATGTCATTTAACTTACAACATCCCTGTAAGATAGATGTTGCCATCTCCATTTTACAGATAAGGAAACCAGAAATCAATGAGATTGAGGCCCTTCTTCAAGATTTTAAAAAGACTAACAGATTTCCTGAGTATAATTTGCATTGCATAACATTTGTTCATTTTAAGTATACAAGTAAGCTATTTGTTTATGAAGTCGAGCAACCATGACCACAAGCGGATTTTAGAATATTTGCACCACCCCCAAAAGGACCTTGTAAGTGCTCTGCGTCTTTAGGAAAACCGACTCCCTAATCAACAACAGTACTGTGTCCTTCAAAGAGAAAGTCTGGGAAGGGACCACAGCAGTGAGTGAGCTCAGCTGGCCTAGGCGTCCGTCTACAGCAGCCTCAGTTTTGGGGAGGGGGTTGAGGGGGGAGCCACAGCTGGTAATGCCTGTTGCAGACACACAGGCACCATTCTGATGATGGCTTAACTTCCCAGGGTGATTTCTGTCAAGGAAACAGACCTGCAGAGCTCCAAAGACAAGTCTGCTAGGCCTCTTACCAGGTGTACTGATCAGTGTGGACTAATGCAGGAGTTTTCTGGGTTATATATAACCAGTCTCCTGTGAAATTAACAGTGTGAACTATCTCTCTGAGAAATAACAACTTGTAGTAAACTTGAAAAAAGTATATCAGAACCATACCAGCTGGGGGTGGTGGCTCACACCTGTAATCCTAGCACTCTGGGAGGCCAAGGCGGGTGGATTGCTTGAGCTCAGGAGTTTAAGACCAGCCTGAGCAAGAGTGAGACCCCATCTCTACTAAAAATAGAAAAACTAAGGAAAGAGGATCGTCTGAGCCCAAGAGTTTGAGGTTGCTATGAGCTATGATGATGCCATGGTACTCTACCCAGGATGACAAGAGTAAGACTCTGTCTCAAAAAAAAAAAAAAGAAAGGGCGGCGCCTGTGGCTCAAAGGAGTAGGTGCTGGGCCCCATATGCCGGAGGTGGTGGGTTCAAACCCAGGCCCAGCCAAAAACTGCAAAAAAATTAAAAATTAAAAATTTAAAAAAAAAAAAAAAAGGAAAGAAAAAGAAAAAAAGTATATCAGAACCAGACCATGGTCCTTGGTGAACTGTACTTTGAAATCATGTCAATCAAGTGAGTCAAGCTTTTTGTATAACATGTCTGCTTTGTTGCTCCTTAACTGCAAGTCATCACATGTCCATGTGGATATTTACCTAAAGGTAAGTTTGGATTTAAAGACGGCTTGTCCTTGCAGACCAGTATCTTCTCTCACAAATAAGTGGTTGTAATTGCCCTGCAATGGGGCTTTGTAGACATCAAACACTTCATTGCCTAAATGGAGGGACATGCTGGAAATGAGAAACAAGTCAGGTATTAGGGTGGACACTTAAAGACTCCTACAACTTCCATTCTACCCTGTTAGCAAAATAGCATGGAACTGCAGGATCCTTTCCTCAGTGAATTCATAAGAAAACCAGAAGAGATTGTCTAAATAACCTACGTCCTTTCAAAGTAAAAAGTGGTATAAACCTATCCTCTTTTCAACTTCAAATCTAATTGTTTTGTAATTTTTCCAATCTCTACCACTCCATTAGCAAAACAGAAACAACTTCTCAAAAATACCCATTTATGGCCGGGCATGGTGACCCACACCTATAATCCTAGCACTCTGGGAGGCTGAAGTAGGTGGATTGCCTGAGCTCAGGAGTTCGAGACCAACCTGAGTAAGAGTAAGACCCATCTCTACTAAAAATAGAATTAAAAAACTAGCATCATGGGCACATAGTGGGCACCTACAGTCCCAGCTGCTGGGGAGGCTAAGGCAGGAAGATTGATTGAACCCAGGAGTTTGCTGTTACTGTGAGCTAGGATGACTCCACAGCTCCATGGCCTGGGGCAACAGAGAGACTCTATCTTGGGAAAAAAAATCCGTTTATAATGTCCAATATCAATAATGGTAGCCAACCTTAGTCTTTCATAGCAACAATATAGCTAAAACGGCTTTGATCACATCTTGGGTCCACTTGTAAAGTCTACCAGCAGCATAGCTATGTGAACTCAGCCCTACTTCAGGTTTCCTAGGTAATGCCAGGGCCCTATAATTTTGACAATTTTTTTTTTTTTTTGTAGAGACAGAGTCTCTCACTTTATTGCCCTTGGTGGAGTGCCGTGGCGTCACACAGCTCATAGCAACCTCCATCTCCTGGTCTTACGCTATTCTCTTGCCTCAGCCTCCCGAGTGCTGGGACTACAGGCGCCCGCCACAATGCCCGGCTAGTTTTTTGTTTTGCAGTTTGGCCGAGGCCGGGTTTGAATCCGCCACCTTCAGTACATGGGGCTGGTGCCCTACTTGCTGAGCCACAGGCGCCGCCCAATTTTGACAATTCTTTAATGAAAAATGTTCCCCAAATACACCATGTCCCCCATCCCATGCCTCCCTTTGTGCTCACCTTCCATCAGACCACTTGACTATGCGAGCATTGCTTTCTTTAACTTTATTCCCTTTTGCATCCCGGCGTACCCTCCAACGGATAGTATTTTCTACCTGGTTGAAAACATAAAGACATTTGAAAACCAATTGAACTAAACTAAATATTTTTTGTTTCTCAGGGGATTTATAATCACGTGCCACAAACTGATAGGTAATGACAGAATAAGCTTATAAAAAGCAGCTGATTCTACAACTGAACCCACCAGCTTCAAATACCTAAAGATGTTGGTTAAAGTAAACACGTTTTATTTACATATCTGAGCTCCAGTTCTTAGCAGTGGAAACAGAAGCTAAGTAGGATGCAGGCAGAAGTGTTATCAGACACACCTAGAGCTCCCAAGGAGAGAAAATAAGGCTTTGCATGCCCATGAAGCAGGCAGGTGAAATTGAGACCTCCGCCTATTGCAGGGCCTCTTGAAGGCCCTAAGTGCAACAGAAGAAGGGCCAAATAAGTGCCCTTTCCTCTAGTGAGACGGACACTCTGGGTATGAACTTTACATTTTTAAAAAAGAACAACTAAAAACAAATTAAAACCTGAGACCTGTGTCTTGCCCTGTTTTGAGTCCAGGTTTGTCCAATATTTCAAAAAGATGTTTAATTTCCTCAGTCCAAAGAGCTACTTACTTGATTGAACAGGAAACATCAAAGATTTTCATGAGGCCAAGTCTCAAGTTGTCATCCCTGTGTTTTACTTGATAAAAGGAAAAACTCAGGCCTGCATGGTGGCTCACACCTGTAATCCCAGCACTTTGGGAGGCAGAGGTGGACGGATTGCCTGAGCTCGGGAGGCTGAGGCAGAAGGATTGCTTGAACCCAGGAGTCCGAAGTTGCTGTGAGCTCTGACACCAATGCACTCTACTAGGGATGACAAAGTGAGACTCTGTCTCAAAACAAAAAAGGAAAAACTCAAAAAAAAAGGGAGTAGGCAGAGGATGGTACCTTTAGTCTTAACTTGGTTCTATCTTCCTCTTCAAGTATTTTCTCATCTTCAAATTCATCTTCGTAGGACTGAGGATCAAAAGGTCTAAAAATTGTTTTTTAATGTCATATTAGCCATATTTAATAATGAATATGATTAATACTATAAAAATTATCTCTACCGCATACACCAATGTGTTTTTTAAAACCACATAGATAACTTCATGTAAATCTTCAAAGAAGTAGGCAAATTATTGTACTTTCTTAAAATTTGTTTTTGGGCTCAGCGCCTGTGGCTCAACGGACTAAGGCGCTAGCCACGTACACCAGAGCTGGCGGGTTCAAATCCAGCCCGGGCCCGCCAAACAACAATGACCCCGGCTGCAACCAAAAAATGGCCAGGCATTGTGGCAGACGCCTGTAGTCTCAGCTACTTGGGAGGCGAAGGCAGGAGACTCGTTTGAGCCCAGGAATTGGAGGTTGCTGTGAGCTGTGATGCCAGAGCACTCTACCCAGGGCAACAGCTTGAGGCTCTGTCTAAAAAAAAAAAAAAAAAAAAATTTGTTTTTGAAACATGATGCCTGAAATAGGGCCAGTGCAGTG
>CAUYRH010151359.1:0-16344 GCA_963574655.1 Perodicticus potto
ACCTTAGTTAACGGTGAGAGGTGTGGGTTTAGTTTTAGTCTTCTACAGGTCGCCAGCCAGTTCACCCAGCACCATTTGTTAAATATGGAATCTTTACCCCGGTGTGGGTTTTTTTCATCGATCCTACTTGGCATTTATGAAGCCCTTTCAATGAAGGTTGCAATTTTTCTGTCTCTGGGAATTTTTTTTTTCCTTAAGAAAGAACTTGTCCCCTGCCTTTTCTCTATTTTCTACAGTTCCTGTTGGTTGTAATGAACCTATCAGATTTATCTTCTTTTCTCTCAGTGTTCCAGTTTTCTTGTTTTTCTCTTTTTAATTTTTACATTTCTTTAAGGATAAGTTTAAATATGCATGTTAATGTTTAAATAGTAAAATCTGGCACAGCATTTTCTTTGATTAAAATAAAATATCAAATCTAGGTTAAAATAGGAGTAGATTACTTGAATATTTATATTTTGTGTTTATTAATAACTAATGACAAAAGTAGCTTATCACATTAGTAGGAAAAGGAAATATTAGTAAATCACTGGTTGACTGGAAAAGGGGTTAATCTAATTTCACGTCACTATATATTTTAAATATTTTGCAGTATGAAAATATTTCATGTCTGTAAAATTTATAGATAGGGATGTTCATCACATTATTATTTACGGTACAGGAACAGCTTGAATACCCAATAGGATAATACTTCACTATGCTGTCATCTTGGTACTGTGAAATGGTTTATAGTATTAATGGCTATATTGTTAAAGAGCATTTAATGACATTGGAAATGATTTATATTTTATTTTACACTTCTAAATATAAATTCTCACACACATGTTCAGAGAAAAAGATGAGTAGGAAATATTCAAAATGTTATACAGATCAGTAATCTCTTGGACCCATGTGTTTCTAAATTCTAAATTTTTTAGAACAGTAATATGTATATTTATATAACAGCTTCTAGAGAAGTACTCTGTAATCAAATATGTTAATATTTCTGCAGTGAAATGTGACTATTCACGTTAAGTGGTATGCATAAATATATAAATATTTTATTTATAACTATTTGAAGTCATACTTTGCTACCATATGAATTTATGTCAAACTTAATAAAAGCTTTCCTCTTTTTTTTCCTTTTTGGATTTTAGACTTATATGTATTTTTGGATCAATTAGAGCAATGAGATTTTGATTGATTTTAAAAATGGTTTTTAATTTTCCATAAGTTACTATGTGTGTGAAGATTAAGAATATGATATGGCTCAGCACAGTGGTTAATAAACACCTGTAGTCCCAGCACTTGGAGTGTCTAAGACAGTGTGAGGCCAGAATGACCCCATTTTGTAAAAAGAACTAAAGCTGACTTCCGACAGGTTCAAGATGCCTCCCCTTCCCTTTACTTAATTGAGCTAACCACTTGAGCAAACACAGCCTACAAAAACAGAAAAATTAAAGTTACAAAACCTTATAAAACCTTGTAAAACCACACTCCTGTCTTTATACAACACCCAAGCCCCTCTTGTAACTACCCAAACCCCTATGCTGTAAATTTAATCTTACAGAATCTACTTTGGAAGTTCCACTTTACTCCTAAAGACCCCCTCCCAACTAAAAACATAATATAAAAACCTTACTCCCCCACTTCTAGAAGTCAAAAGACCTTTAGGCATAAGCCTACTCTTTTTTTTTTTTTTTTTTTGGAGAGACAGTGTCTCACTTTATGGCCCTTGGTAGAGTGCCGTGGCGTCATATAGCACACAGCAACCACCAACACCTGGGCTTAGGCGATTCTCTTGCCTCAGCCTCCTGAGAAGCTGGGACTACAGGCGTGTGCCACAATGCCTGGCTATTTTTTTGTTGTTGCAGTTCGGCCAGGGCCGGGTTTGAACCCGCCCCCCTCGGTATATGGGGCCGGCGCCCTACTCACTGAGCCACAGGCACCGCCCCATACCCCTACTCTTAACCACTGGCTAATAAAAGACCCTATACTCAATTTAGCCTCAGTATACTAACATATTCTCTAGAATTTCACTCACGTCTTCTAAACATAACAACCAGAGGATCACTTGAGGATCTCCAGGAGTTGGAGACTAGTCTGGGCAACATAGTAAGACCCTATCTCTGCAAAAAAATAGAAAAATGAGGTAGGCACATTAGCACACACCTGTAGTCCAAGCTACCTAGATAAAAATTGATCTTCTTTTCAAGGAACTTAAAATTTAGCAAGTAACTTGGCTTCAGTGTAATGTGGTAAATGCTAATATAGTTTAGTAGGAGTTGGCTAGAGTAGGTCTTTCAAGTCAGAGGTAATCAATCTTTTTTTATAAAGGACCTTGTAGTATGTATTTTAGGTTTTGTTGGCCATATGGTGCTATTACATAGGCGCCATAAATGAAACATGAATGAATAAATAAGGCTGTATTCCAGTAAAACTATATTTATATATGAACACTGAAATTTGAATTTCATATAATTTTCACATCACAAAAGTTTTAATCAATTAAAAACCATTTGTAGCTCTTAGATCATATAAAAACAGATGGCAGACTAGATTTTCTTCCCTAGCCATAGTTTGCTTGCAGGATGTTATGGAATGGGCTTCTCTTTGATACCCTATACTTTTCATTACTAGGAGAGTTTAGCAACCTACTAGGTTTAGAAATATTGAAAGTCTTATTGCTAATACAGTGATTTCTGAATGTCTTGGATGTTATGAAAAATAATCGTAACAATGATAATTAAAAGCAACAATAACAACATTGTTACATTGGTGGCATGCAAGATACTCCAGCACAGAGACCCCAAAGTCAAATGCTTACAGAGGCCAAGTATAACACCCAAGTATTAGAAAACAGGGAGTTACATGAATTGGGGCAAAATAAAAAGCACTTGATCCATCTAAACTAAATACTATAGTGAGTCACCCATTAGCTCCAGCCATTAGTGGGAATGCAGCCTCTGGGTTACCTGATGAAAACATCCAAGAGAAGCCAGACATCCAAATTTATACATCAAATCTTCCAACTTTTTAATATGTCAACAGAACTTTTTAAAAATTCTTTTTATATTTACCTGGATAGCATTGAAACATATTTTTTCTTAGTAAAGTATCATAAGAATGGGAAAAGCAAGTATCCAGTGTACTCAGTACTAATATGAAACCAATATACAGACATCTACACACCCACATGAAAGAAAAACACGAGTATATTCTAATGAAGGGGTTGGGGGATGAGGGAAAGGGCATGGGGAAGAGGAAGGATGATTGGCAAGTTCTCACCTCCTGTGCACAATGTTGGGGTATACAGCACACCCCTGGTTCAACTACAACTTGAACTTTACCTTGGAAGAGAAAACAATGTAGCCTAAACATTTGTACTCACATACCAATCTGAAATAAAAAAGAATAATTCTTTTTAACGTTGTGAGTCAAACAAAACCATCTTTAAGTTTTATTTAAGCATGCCAGCAATTTGCCATCCTTGTCCTAGCAAGTTTTATTTTTACTATTATTATTAGGGGATATTGAACTGTTTTGGTTAATTGCATTTTGATTATTTAACAAACAATTAGTAAAACTTTGTATTGCAATATTCCTTGTTGATAATTTTCCCATTTTATTTCAGGTTTATATTAGTTTTTTTTCCACTACTTGTCTGTAAGAGAACCATGTCTAAATTATCTATTCCAGCTCCTTGTGCAAGAAAAATCTGGCATAAAATTAAGTATTAAATGATTTGGTGGAAAATAATCTAATCTTTCTTTGTTTTGGATTTCTCATGCAATATACTAATTTTTTTTCCCCACTAAACTGAGTTTTACTATTATGCTGTTTCAAATACACAATAGAGGCTTGGAAAACATAGCGATAAAAAAATGACAGAAATGTTAATATGTAATAATTTTGAATGTTATTTTCACATTGTAAGCATAATATAATGGAATGGTTTTTATTTTAAAAATTAAGAATTTTCATACTTTGATAGATTGCAGTTATTTTAGGTAGGTGTGGGACTTTACAAGCATGAGTATTTTCCTTATATCTATGACTAAAATATTTTTCATCCTTTCCCCCTCAATCTAGTATATTTATTTTGTATTTTAGGTATAAATATGCTTTGTATTTGTATAGTTTTTTTTCTTTGAGTTTATTCTCTAGAGAGAAAACTGATTCTCTGAAACATTTTTGGCTTATTTATAGATTGGTCAAAGAAAAAGTGATGTATGAAAAGGAAGCGAAGCAACAAGAAGAAAAGATTGAAAAAATGAGAGCTGAAGATGGTGAAAATTATGCTATTAAAAAACAGGTAAAATTATGTCATAAATAATAGCTAACATTTACAGAATATCAAATTAACTATTGTAGTCTTTACAACAGCTCTCTGAGTTGGCACTTCTTTACTACTTTACTTTTAAAATCTATCTTTAAAGGTAAAGAAACTGAAGTTATTGGTTAAATAATGCTCATGGTCACACAAATGCTAAATGGCATAGCCTAGATTTGAATACAAGCATTCTGGGTTTACAATCTGTACTCTTAACCACTAAGCTATACTACCTCCCCACTTCTATGTATTGAATATAAAAATAGGTTAGTCTTATATTAAATATTCTTAAGTCTTTAAATTCAAACTAAAATATGTATCGTGCTTTTCAGTGGCTTCTTACATTTGTCCTTGTAACAAATTTTTGTCTCCTTAGCATTGCGTACAAGGCTCTTTTTGATTTTGGCATCTGCTTATCTAATGTCACAACCTCTTACTTTAGTCCCCATCTGGACCACTTAGGTTCCTGCCTCTTAGCTCCCTGAACATGCCCTTTGTCCTTTACCTTTGAGATTTTTCATGTCCGGGGTGCTTATTCTACTTCTCCTACCTCCCTTCTCCTAACCCTTGTTATAACTGTCAGTGATGTTGTCATCACTCCTTTTTTCTCATCTTACATGCCTCAACAACATTTGACATAATTGGCCTCTTTCTCCTTGAAATACTCTTTTACATTGGCATCTCGTGGTTTTCCTCCTATTTCACTACCATTGTTTCTCAGCCTCCTCTGCTGACTCAGTCTTTCTCTCTCTCCTACACACACACACACACACATAGATACTTTTCTTTAAACCTTTAAAAGTTCTTTCTGCAGTTCCTCTCTAGGTAGTTGCATACCATCTTGATAGCCTTAAATGCCATTTTTATGCTCATTCATTTATTCATTAAATAGATATTTATTGAACTACCTACTAGATGCCAAGCACTGTTCTAGACACTCTTTCAGGCATAGCATTAAAAACAAGAAAACAGGGCGGCACCTCATTGAGTAGGGCGCCGGCCCCATATGCCAAAGGTGGCAGGTTCAAATCCGGCCTCGGCTGAACTGCAACACAGAAAAATAGCAGGGCGTTGTGGTGGGGGCCTGTAGTCCCAGCTACTCGGGAGGCTGAGGCAAGAGAATCGCCTAAGCCCAGGAGTTGGAGGTTGCTGTGAGCTGTGTGACGCCACAGCACTCCATCAAGGGCTATAAAGTGAGACTCTGTCTCCACAAAAAAAAAAAAAAAACAACAAGAAAACAAAAAAAATAGCATCCCTACTTACTTGGTACTTATTCTTGTGCTATTGACTCCTAAGATTAGGTCTCTGAGTCTGACCACTCCAGATCCACATACCCAGCTAATCACCTACTTGACGTCTCTTTGGTGTCCTATTAAAATAAAAGTCTTGATCTTCCCCCAACCCAGCCTAACCCTTTCACCCACCCACCCCAAAAGATATTCCTTCTCTTATTTTCCCCATCTCAGTAATTCGTCCTTTCACTCATTCAGATATTCATGCCAAAAATTTAGTGGGTCCCTTCGTGATAACTTCTCTCTTTTTGAAGTAACCACATCTGATATCACCAAGTCCTATTTCTTATTCCCTCTATTTTTCTCTCCATTGCTATTATTTTAGTCCTGTTCACATACCAGCTCTTGCCCATGCTATTGCAAAGGCCTCCTAATTGGCATGCCTCTTTGACTCTTGACATCCTCCTTTCCTTCCCTGCTACAATAACTAAATTGTTCTCTTTAAAATAGCAGGGCGCCTGTGGCTCAATGGGCTAAGGCGCCAGCCACGTACACCTGAGCTAGCGGGTTCAAATCCAGCCCTGGCCTGCCAGACAACAATGACGGCTGCAAACAAAAAATGGCCGGGCGTTGTGACGGGCGCCTGTGGTCCCAGCTACTTGGGAGGCAGAGGCAGGAGAATCGCTTGAGCCCAGGAGGTGGAGGTTGCTGTGAGCTGTCATGCCATAGTACTCTACCCAAGGTGACAGCTTGAGGCTCTGTCTCCAAAAACAAAAAATTAATTAATTAATTAATTTTTTAAAAATGTGTATCAGATCACTTGCTCCTCCTCCTCTTAAAATCCGGTATCCAATGCATTTAAAATAAAATCCAGACATCAAGATAAAGCAGAGTGTGAACTTGCTTGAAATTTTTCAAATTTGGGGCAGTGCCTGTGGCTGAAAGGAGTAGGGCGCCGACCCCATATACCGGAGGTGGTGGGTTCAAATGTGGCCCCTGCCAAAAACTGCAAAAAAAAAAAAAAATTTTTTTTTTTTTTTTTTCAAATTTGCTTTGTGAACTCACAGTGATTTTTTTTTTTGAGACAGAGTCTAACTTTATCACCCTCGGTAGAGTGGCATCACAGCTCACAGCAACCTCCAACTCCTGGGTTTACACAATTCTCTTGCCTCAGCCTCCCGAGTACCTGAGACCACAGATCCAGACTATAGTTTGTAGTAATGCACACTTAACTCAGACTTAATTCAGCAAAATTAATCACTGAAAGTTGATTTTCTATAGGTAGTTGCTTTTTTTCATTACAAAAGGAATGTAGTGGCACCTGAAACATCCTCTTCCCTTGTCTATCCAGGAAGAGAACTTTCTTATATTTTTGAGCTTCTAAAAGAGCCTTCCTGTATTTGTGGTGTAGTACTTTTGTGTGTAAAGGCCATTTCTGTGTCAGATAATCATAAATTGAAAGAGGATTAATAAGCAAGTATATAGATATATCTTTCTTATGAACAAACTGCCCTTCATAAGGATTTCCTTTTGGAATGTAACTTTTTGGATCTTAAAATTATTTTACATATTACTTCCATACCTCACACTTTAATGTCTTCTATTTAGTTTTCCCATGTCTAGTGAGAAAATACTATAACATAGTATATAACTTTATACTTTCATCAAGGTCCTTCTTGAATGCCATAATGCCAGGCTTATTTTTTCAGACATGTAGCTAGAGATATCATTTAGTTTTTTTCTTTGCCCTATTCTTTTCCTTGCCAGTGTTTTAAAAAAAGCCCTATAGTTAGAATATTAGTTGTAAAATATATGATGTGGAGGAATAATCTATTTTCTTTCTAAATAAAATTTTGCAAATTATATTCCAGTTATCACAGAACCTGTTTCATTTATATTTATGTATTTATTATCTTTAAAAAAGCACTACTTTATAGGTAAGGATTAACAATTAAATTTTGTGTTCTTATTATTATTTTGAAATGTTAGCTACATTCTAATTATATCATTGACCATATATGTAAATGTTAAAAAGTAAAGCATTTTGTTCAAAAGTCCTTTCTATACCGAGCCATGTTAAAATACTCTCTTGCCATAGGGGTCATGGTTTATAGCATTTTTTATTAGATTCATAGCCAACCTAGAATTTATATTAAAAAAATACCATTCCATTTCTAATTATAAAACAATAGATTTTTCTGTTTGCTGCTCTTGTTAGCTTGCAGTGTATATAGTTGTCATTTGTGGTTTTATTTCAGTATCTCCTAAAAACTTTTCTTTAGCCCAAAATACCTGTTTTTCTCAATTTTCTTTGTCTAGCTTATATCATGGCCAGTTATGTTTTTTATTGTATACAATGGGTGTTGCTTTGCCAGAAAAACTGTTCTTCTTCTGATTTAAGATCCGTAATGGTTTCTTGACATTAATACCATGCCCCTCTCATAGAAAACATCAATGAATCCATGTAGTGTATTTTGTAGGTCTGTATACTTCTTAGGTTTCTTCCTCTTCTGAGCTAAATGCCATCCTCAGTTACTTCTCATTATCTTGGCTTTTCTCTCACTTGCATCCCTTTTGCTCTGACCTTCCTAACTCCCTAAACTGACCGTTTTAAAAACACACTTGCGGGGCGGCACCTATGGCCTAGTGGGTAGGGTGCCGGCCCCATATACCGAGGGTTCCAGGTTCAAACCTGGCCTCAGCCAAACTGCAACAAAAAAACAGCCGGGCATTGTGGCGGGCGCCTGTAGTCCCAGCTACTCAGGAGGCCGAGGCAAGAGACTTGCCTAAGCCCAGGAGTTGGAGGTTGCTATGAGCTGTAATGCCACAGCACTCTACTGAGGGCGACAAAGTGAGACTCTGTCTCTAAAAAAAAAAAAAAAAAATTTCAGTTCTCTCAGGCATTTAGTGATGCAACCAGTACTTAAATTCAGTCAGAAGCCAGAGCCACAAGACCAATTTTATGTTTGTAGTTCTAACCTTCAATAAAATTCTGTATATAATAATTTAAATAACAGAATAAGTTAAAAATCTTTCCCATTCTGTCATATAGCCACCATTCATTTGAACTTAGGCAAAGAAAGATAAAAATAGATAAAAAAGAAAAGAAGCAAAAACACAACCTTAGCCAATTATCAATTTGCTTTCCCTCTATATACATCTTGTTTTCTCTCTATATATTTTCCTTTGCCTTGTTTTGTGACATTTCAGCTGGACCCTATGAATATTTCTTCTTTGCCTGGTAGTGCAAGGCAATAGCAGCAGGAAGATACTTGCATTCTCACTTTCTCTCTGTCATTGCCATTATGTAGTGTGGGGCCCCATTGGCTATGTTGACTTTATGGAGTGGTCATACATAAAGCAAAATCTTAATACTGTGTTAAATCTGTCCCCAATTTGCTCACATTGCACAGATGTGTTGTTCAATCTTTAATCTTAGTTTCTCAAACTAAGGTAGTTTAACCCTCAGGTCATGCTCTCCTGAGCAGCCATCTCAATTATCTCCAAACTCTCACACTGTCCAGCAATGCTTGTCCACTTATAAAGATTAGCTCTAGCCATGAAGCAAGTATCTTTGTGATTGACAGTTTGCATGTTATTGTAGTAGCCTTGCTCTTTATGAAGGATTCTATATCTTGGCATTGGAAAGTGCCTACTTCTCCTTAGTTCCTTTATTGTATTTTCTCCATGGCTTACAGATGGTAGTTGTTCTTTTGTCCTTATTACCTGTAGACCCTTTGCAATCCTCTTTAATTTCTAACCAGTTAACCAGGTTCTACTAGTTAATATTTCTATGCATTGTCTTTCCAGTAATCATGTAACTAGCATGATTTCTGTACTCCAGTGGGACCCCAACATATATCCTCTATTGCCAAAAAAAAAAAAAAACTGGTTTGTTAAATAGATGCAAAAGTCCTAAATAGAATCTACCAGTATTAATTAAATAATTAAACTTGATTGACTGTGGATTACTTCATAATAAAACATTAAAAATTAATTCAATTATCTATATTAACAGTAAAGAAAATCATACCATTAGATCATTTCAAAAGACGTGACAAAGACAACAAAGCCATTTGGCCTTTACTTTGTATAAAATCCTCAATAATCTATAAACAGGAGAATGTTTCTTTAACAAATTTAGATTATCTATCAGAAAACAAAAAAGATGTCATATGTAGCATTGTCATATAAGAAGCATCTCTAATAGAGTCAATAGTAAAATAAGAAAGCTCAAACTTACATGACGATGTCTTAGTCTATTTATGCTGCTGTAACAAAATACCATAAATAGGTAATTCATAAATATTAGAAGTTTATTTTTCTCAGTTCTCGGGGATAGAAGTCCAAGATCAAGAGAGCCTCAGGTTCAGTGTTTGGTATGGACCTCGTGTCTCCCCTTCCAAGACATGAGGAAGCATCCACTGAAAGAAACAAAGGCTATGGCAGAAGAATGAAAGTGAGTAAAGGGGCCTAAGCCAGTTTCCTCTAGCTCTTTTATAAGGCACTCATTCATTCATAAGGGCAGAACATTTATGATGTTATCATTCCTCAAATGGTCTGACTTCTTAATATCACCATAGTGACAACTAAGTTTCAACATATGAATGGTTTTAGAAGAGAAGAGTCAAAATCAACATGGGATAGCCCACCTTGAAACTCCAAAAGAATGAAATTACATAACCAATAAACTAATAGTTTAGTAAAGAGACCAAATATAAAATCAACTTAAATTAAGTATGAATTTCTTGACATACCAGCAATAATCAATCAGAACACATGCAGAAAGAAATCTAGTAAGAACTAAGCAAGCCTTCTATCAAGACAATGTAGTCACATTTAAAAGTACAAAAGGAGATCAAAGTAAATGGGGAGATGCATATGAGGTTAGACAATTACGTTCGCAAATTCATTATTGGTGATTATCATTATGGTCACATTCAAAGTACTACTACACTTGGGAAGCTATGTACTGCCAGGGCCTAGTCCACCCTTCAATGCAATTTTGGAACTCTTTTTTTGGAATGGCCATCAGAGCTGTCATCATACAAAGTCTGACAATTAAGTTTACTGTCAGAAAACCTTATAAAGTGAATAGTAAAACTTTTCATACCCTTTTGGCATATGTGAAGTGTAATAACACAGTCTTGACATCTGATCCAAATTTTGAGTGGGGCTCAGCATGCGTAGCACAGTGGTTAGGTCACCAATCATATATCCCAAGGCTGGTGTGTTTGAACCTGGCCCAGGCCAGCTAAACAACAATGACAAATGCAATAAAAAATAGCCGGGTGGGGTGGCACCTGTGGTTCAAAGGAGTAGGGCGCCAGCCCCATATGCCAGAGGTGGCGGGTTCAAACCCAGCCCCAGCCAAAAACAGCACACACACAAAAAAGAGCTAGGTATTGTGGTGGGCACCTGTAGTCCCAGCTACTTGGGAGGCTGAGACAAGACAATCGCTTAAGCTCAAGAGTTTGGGGTTTCTGTGAGGTGTGACGCCATGGCACTCTACTGAGGGCAACATAATGAGACTCTATCTCAAAAAAAAAAAAAAAAGGCAAATTTTGAGTGGGTAGGTGGAGTCGATGTTGACTTTATGGAGTGGTCACAACACATAGCAAAATCTTAACACTGTGTTAAAACTGTTAATCTGTCCCCAATTAGCTCACGTTGCACAGATGTGTTCTTCAATCTTTAATCTTAGTTTCTCAAAGCAATCAAAATCTCTTTCTCAAAATGTACCTTATCATCTTCTTTGTCTTTACAATTTTCTTGAATTATTTCAAAATAAAATTAATAATTAGTCCTGGGAAATCCAGCCACTTTGACATTAACGTATCTTTATTTCTACCATTTCCCATTTACTAAAACAGATTTTGAAGACATAATACTTACACGTAACATTTTCCTCTAATGTGGGGGAAATGGGAGCTGTTGTTGTTAGGGCAGCTTTTTTCTGGGTAATGTCATCTGTTTAGTGTTTAGGACATTTATTACTCAGATATTTTTGACCTTGTATACAAGGTTTGTTTTAGTTG
This sequence comes from Perodicticus potto, assembly GCA_963574655.1. Classification (NCBI taxonomy): domain Eukaryota; kingdom Metazoa; phylum Chordata; class Mammalia; order Primates; family Lorisidae; genus Perodicticus; species Perodicticus potto. The sequence goes on from CAUYRH010151359.1 coordinate 11,580, forward strand.
CTGGGAATACTATATTGAACTAACATGGATACAAAATAATAATAATAAACACCCAAAATTAAATTTTATGCCCTCACGAGATTTAAATTTTAATGAGGCAATTTTGCAATAGGTAAACAAATAAATGAATAATATAAATTTATGTAATAGTAAATATTATATAAAATATCAGTGAGTAGATAGAGATTGATGGATTGTTTTTACGGTTCAGGTAGTCAGAAGGCTTTCATGAGGAAGTGATATTTCAGCAGAGACCTAAAGAAAGGGACAGAGTGAGTGAGATGAACCTTTTGTGGGATGAGAATTCCAGACCGAGAGAACAACAGTTGTAAAGAGTCTGAGACATAAGCATGACTAGGGAATTTGAGAATAGAAAGAATTCTGATATGGTTTAAGCAGAAAGAGAAGTGGAGAACTGAAGAGTGCACCTGGGAAGACGGAAGGGAAGAGTCATCTCTTGATGTGCTTGCATCACTAGTAATAATGATTTTGTAAGCTTGACACCAATATTCAATTATTAGTTGTAAGTGGATTAGAAATCTTATTAGGAATAGGATTGTAGAGTATGGACAAAAGGGACAACAGTAACAGGAGATATTGATTTAGAATAATTTCCTGCCTTTGAGCGCAAAGTGCGAGACATTGTCACTTTAATATCCTGAAGCCTGGTGTATTGAATATCTTCCTTTTCCCCATAGCTGCCAAAAGGTGGCTGCAGGCTGGAGGCCTTGTGACTGTTCTCTGTCAGGGCAGGGCTTTTCTTTTCTTTTTAATTAAATCATAGCTGTATACATTAGTGCAATCATGGGGTACAATGTACTGGCTTCATATACAATCTGAAATATTTTCATCAAACTGTTCAACATAACCTTCATGGGACTTTCTTGTTTATTGTATGAAAACATTTGTATTCTGCATTTAGTAAGTTTCACCTGTACCCTTCTAAGATGCACCATAAGTGTGATCCCACCATAAACCCTCTTTCCACCCATCCTCCTCCTCCCCTCCCCTCCTTTGTCCCTTTTCCCATATTCTTGTGCTATAAGTGGGTTATAACCTTCATATGAAAGCTGTAAATTAGCTTCATAGTAGGGCTGAATACATTGGATATCTTCCGTTCTGGAGATACTTTGCTAAGAAGAATGTGTTCCAGCTCTATTCATGTAAATATGAAAGAGGTAAAGTCTCCATCTTTCTTTAAGGCTCCATAATATTCCATGGTAAACAAGTACCACAGTTTGTTAATCCAGGATGGGCAAAGGATTTGAAGAGAAACTTCTCTAAAGAAGACAGGCGCAAGGCCTTCAGATACATGAAAAAATGCTCACCATCCTTAATCATCAGAGAAATGCAAATCAAAACTACCTTGAGATATCTTCTAACTCCAGTAAGATTAGCCCACATAACAAAATCCCAAAACTGGAGATGTTGGCATGGATGTGGAGAAAAGGGAGCACTTCTACATTGCTGGTGGGAATGCAAACTAATACGTTCCTTTTGGGAAGACATTTGGAGAATACTCAGAGGTCTAAAAATAGACCTGCCATTTGAAGCTATAATTCTTTTACTTGGTTTATATCCAGAAGACCAAAAATCACATTATAACAAAGATATCTGTACTAGATTGTTTACTGCAGCCCAATTCATAATTGCTAAGTCATGGAAGAATGTGAAATCTTTAAACATATTTTAACAAAGTAAGATTTGCTCCAGACAAGATAAGGAGATGAAATATCTCTTTTCTTCTGTCACCTTAGTTTGGCCAGAGGAGTCTGTCTATCTGGACACAAGGCTGTCAGAGTATTAAAACATCACACCTGTGATGTGGGAGTGTGGGTCAGCTAAGATTTTTTCCTTGAGTCATCCCCTAACTGTTTACCTCGTCAAGACTTTGTGTTTGTGTTAAGATCATAAATACCTTAAAACAATAAAAAGTAGCAAGTAAATCCATACAATTATCCTAATTAATTGTACAGTTAGTCTAGTTAATAGAAATACAAGTGCTGCAAGAACCATGATGGGATTGTTGCCTTGCCTTCATGAGATTTATGATTGTAACACTGATGTATGAAATAAATACAGAGCCAGCCTGACACTTGGGGCAGCATACTGGAAGCCTCACGAAGAAGGGTGTGCCACCTGTTGAATCCCTGCTGATCTTAAAATTATCTCTTTTTCTTTGTCTATTAATTCTCTATAATTTTCCTAATAATCCTACATTGGTCTCACTCGCATCACCAGGCCAAAGGGAAGAAGACCCATAGCGTCTCAGAGCTGAGTTTTCCCTGTTACAGAGAACGTATTTAGAAAGTTTGCCAAGGGTCGCACCGCAGAAGGAGACCAAGGAGTTTAATTTTTACTATCATAATTTTTATTATGATGGGAAACTAACGGTACTGACCAGGAAAATGACATGATTTATGGATATACATTTCAAAGAGATGACTTGAACTATTATATTGACCAAAAATTAAGAAAGAAAACAGAGTGAGGCTACAAAGTTTTCCTTTGGTCTTCAGGAGAGGCCAGCTTGACTTGGATTAGGAAGGAAGAAAAAAAAATGCTGAGCATTCCCCATATTAGGGATGAGATGTAAAATTTATAAGAGCTAGCTCCCATCACTGCAACACTAGAAGCCCTGAGTTAGGCAGTCAAACACCCTCTGGACATTGAGCAGCGGGACATAATTTTCATTGTCTACTGGCTGCCTTTCAATAGACTGGCCTTTCCTCAGCCTTAGGGAAAGTTAAGAACTCTGTGAGGAAGAATGAGGAGAAAGGTTAGTCATTGCCCAGTTTTAAGCTGCATCTATTATAATATTCATGTGATGCAAGCTAGGAAGTCCATGAGGAGTCCACAGTGAGCTTTAGAAGAACAACTTTAGAAATAATATGTTATTCTGTCTTCGTTTATCTGCTACCCCAAGGAAGTATTCCTGCAGTGGTGGCTGCTGAATGGTAAATATTTGCTATATGCCTTGGCCCGAGAGCATCTTCCCATTATTCCTTTAACATACAGAACCCTTAAATATAGTTTTTTTTTTGTCACAAATTTTATATCTGTAATTTCCAGCCATGAATTTAGCTAATTTGTCTAAGAGGAGAAACTTCCAAAAGTGATTCAATTAGCAATGAATTGTTGGGTAACAAATGCTCTGTTTACATAAAGTATCAAATGTAAGAGGATATCTTGCTTCTCAGAAAAAGAGAAAAGAAGCAATTAAGTCAACAAAGAACTAAGAAGTGCTATGTCAACATAGGATTTACAAACAGAACATCATAATGTGCAATGATCACAAGAAGTGGCTACTTCATGTTTGACTATTTTAATGAGTGAAAGATGAGATGCAATATAGAAACACAATTCATAAATTTTGCTCATTTATTTGGCAATTATTATTAAGAAATTTTAGGGATTGTTCTAGGGACTGAGCTTATAACCACCAAAGGTACAAGAGTACCTTGTCATTTGGAAGAAAACTAGATATTTCTGGATTTTAAGAGTGGACATTCTAATTCAGTTACACCAAATGAATCTAGATTTTAGAAGTTCATGACACTTTAAAAGCTCATGATCTACCTTGCTACTCAGTAGCCACCAGTATGAAATACAGTTCTTAATCTATGATTGGCAACCAATCATTAGGATAATTTTTAAACTCAGAACAGCTATAAAATTAATACATATCATAGAAAGTCACAGGATATAAGCTCTGTTTTTCACATAGCTGAGGTCTTCATTGCTCATATCGTCAATACCAGGGGTCTTCAAACTCTGGCCCGCGGGCCACATGTGGCCTGCCGAGGACATTTATCTGGCCCACCAGCTGTTTTTGCCTCCGCTGCCTGTCCTGTTTAGCAGCGGACTCATCCCGGGCCTGCAAAATCTGTTAGCAGAAAAACCATTGGTTGCATTCTCAAAGAAAACATGTGTGGATTCACTGGAAAAGTTGCAAAAGGAGTTCCAATTCAGATTTAAAGAGCTTCATATCCATGAACAGGACATACAGCTTTTCCATAATCCATTTTCTATTGACATTGAAAATGTGGAGGTCAGTCCCTGAAGTCACAGCCCTGGCCACCCCTCTGCCAGCTGCTCTGGAGCCACCTCGGCCGGCATCACCTTGGCTGGCATCACCTCGGCCTGCAGGTGGGAGCCAGGCACTGACCAGTGTGGTGGGGGTGGCTGAGCGCTCTTGCGGCTCTGGCTCTGGCTCAGCATGGGGCGGGCAGCGACTTTCTGGCTTCTCCAGGACACATGCAGTGGGACTCAGAATTCCTGGAGAATTGCCTTTGTGAGAAGCTGGAAGTATTTCTTTAAATTCCTTCTCTTAGTTTTTCAAAGAAATATCAAGAAACCGTGAACAACATTAGTAACGAAGAGTTTGACTGCCCCTTGCTTGATGAAGGTTTTACAGCCAAGAACATCCTGGACCAAAAAATTAATTGAAGTTTCTGATGATAAGGATGCCTTCTATGTAGCAGACCTTGGAGATGTTCTGAAGAAACACCGAAGATGGCTGAAAGCTCTTCCTCGTGTCACTCCCTTTTATGCAGTCAAATGTAATGACAGCAGAGCCATTGTGAAGACCCTCGTTGCCATTGGGACAGGATTTGACTGTGCTAGCAAGACTGAAATACAATTGGTGCAAAGTCTCGGGGTGCCTCCAGAGAGGATTATCTATGCAAATCCTTATAAACAAGTGTCTCAAATTAAGTACACTGCCAATAATGGGGTCCAGATGATGACTTTTGACAGTGAAGTC
>CAUYRH010151361.1:0-14322 GCA_963574655.1 Perodicticus potto
GGCGCCTGTAGTCCCAGCTACTTGGGAGGCGGAGGCAAGAGACTCGCTTGAGCCCAGGAGTTGGAGGTTGCTGTGAGCTGTGATGCCACAGCACTCTCTCCAGGGTGACAGCTTGAGGCTCTGTCTCAAAAAAAAAAAAAAAAAAAAAATTACCTGCCTTTGGATGGTAATTCAAAAATTTTCCAAAATTTCACATCACATTTTGACAAGCACACCAGTATCTACAGGAGTGACTAATTCAGTGCTTTCATGCAATAACATGTGCCCTCAGGAGGCAGACCTGTGTGAAAAGTCAGACCTTGGTGATGACCTTGAGCAGCAGGATATAAATAACTCTCACATAACGTCTTGAGCATTCCAGTAATGGAACATGACACATATGTGAGTTAATGCTTGCTTTCTGCCTTCTCCTCTGCCTATCCCTTAAACGTTGGTGTTCCAACATTTACCCCTGACTGGCCTTCTCCTAGATAGAGGTCGAGATTTCTCACACACAGACCCCTACCTGCCGGTGACCCGAGGTACACACCTGCAGTCCAGACAATTTGCTCAGCCCTCGACTCCCAGGAAGCAGCTGCCTCCCAGACACCTGGACACCCATGCTTAGCTGGGTCCTGGGACCAGGCTGAGGCCACATTTTCACCCAGCCCCACCTGCACAAGCTGCGACTCTATGCTGTACTTGGGAGAATGGGGTGCCCTTTGTTGTACTGCTCATGGTGGAATCTGGGATTCATTTTGGACCCTTTTCTTCTCTTACACCCACATCCAAGGGCACAAGTCCCATGGATTCTGTTTCTAAACACCCTGTAGCTGATCTGAGGTCCCCATTCAAATACATGGTAGCTATTCCTAAACTATTTCCCCTGCCCTCTCAGAGGAGCTGGGACAGCTTTTCTAAATTGCAGGGCCAATTGTCTTGTTTTTCTACTTACAGTCTGTCAGTCGGTTTTTTTTTCACCTTTCTTTTTAAGCTCTTTTTTTTTTTTTCTTTTGACACAAGGTCTCACTCTGTTGCCTGGGGAGATTATGGTGTTGTCATCATAGATGCCTACAACCTCAAACTTCCGGGTTAAAGGGATCATCCTTTTCTTTTTTTTAGAGACAGAGTCTCACTCTATGGTCCTCAGTAGAGTGCCGTGGCATTACACAGCTCACAGCAACCTCCCACTCCTGGGCCTAGGCGATTCTCTTGCCTCAGCCTCCCAAGTAGCTGGGACTACAGGTGCCCGCCACAACACCTGGCTTTTTTTGTTGGCCAGGGCCGGGTTCGAACCCGCCACCCTCAGTATATGGGGCCAGCGCCCTACCCACTGAGCTATAGGCGCCCCACTAAAGCGATCCTCCTGCCTTAACCTCCAGAGCAGGATGAGACCCCTCTCCCCCAAGGAGATTGAGCACATGGTTGGCGTCATTCACAGCAAATTCAGTGCCATCCAGATGCAGCTGGGACTACAAGTACACACTACCACACCCAGCTAGTTTTTCCATTTTCTGTAGATAGGTCTCCCTCTTACTCTGGCTCGTCTCAAACTCCTGACCTCAGTGATCCTCCGATCTCATTCTTCCTGAGAATGGTAGGATTACAAGCATGAGCCACTGTGCCTGGCCACTGGCACTTTTTTTTTGAGACAGAGTCTCACTTGGTACCCTTGGTAAGAGTGCCGAGGGGCATCATAGCTCACAGAAACCTCGGGGTTAAGCAATTCTATTGCCTCGCCTCCCAGGTAGCTGGGACTATAGGTGCCAGCCACAACACCCAGCTATTTTTAGAAATGAGGTCTCCCTATGGCTCAGGCTGGCCTCAAACTGGTGAGCTCAGGCAATCCACCCACCTCGACCTCCCAGAGTGCTAGGATTACAGGTGTGAGCCACCTCGCCTGACCCACTGGCACTTTCTTTCTTGATCAGGATTTCTCCCAACATCTTTATAGCAACAACCCCACACATACACAGCAGACACACAGACCCACACCAGCACAGTCCTGTGCCTGGGCAGCATTTGAGATGTGCCCTCCTCGGCACTTCTGGAGACTTGGTTCCGGGGTTCAGGCTTCCCCAGCACCGGGTTTCTTCCCTGTCCTGCCCAGGCCCTGCTACCCACAGCCAAATTCTGTTCGCATGGGCTGTGCCAAGCTGCAGCCTGTCCTTTTCTCTCTAGACCAGCAGTTCTCAGCCTGTGGGTCACAACCCCTTTGGGGATCTCCTGCATATCAGATACTTACATTGTGATTCATAACAGTAGCAAAATTACAGTTATAAAGTAGCAACAAAAATAATTGTATGGTTGGGGGTCACCACAACATGAGGAAATGTATTACAGGGTCGTGGCATTAGGAAGGTTGAGAACCACTGTGACTGCACTCCTCAGAGTGGCACTTGGACCAGTGTCATAATGGGTTACTCGGGGTTTGTTGTTGGTTTTAGTGATCAAGTGAAGTATTCCTTTCCCCAGAGGGTTTATACCAGATGGTCAGACAGGACACCAGTGCTAATGTTTTGTTGTAGTTTGTTTTCTCTCCAGAAAATAAATCCTGATTTGTTCCTGTCTCTCTTATCTAGTGGTAAGCATCTGTGGCATTCAGGAAGAAGATCCCCCGGACGCTCAGCTCACAAGGCTGGATAACATGCTGCTGGCCGAGGGTGTGTCCAGGCCGGAGAAGAGAGGAAGAGGACCGGTGGTGGTGGCCGGCACAGCAACACCAGGTGGCTGTCCAAATGACAATAGCATTGAGCACTCTGACTACAGGGCCAAGCTGTCTCAGATCCGACAGATTTACCACTCTGAGCTAGAGAAATATGAACAGGTGATCTTTCTGCATGGAAGAGTTTCTATCATGTGAATGCGCATTTGTCAAAGCAAAACTTGGAACGCTAACCACCTTTCTTTTATGGCACAGAACAGGGAGTATACACAAAGGTGGTCAGTTTTACTGAAAGCCCTTTTCATTGACTTCTTAGTCACCAGCCTGTGTGTGAGCCACGGTGGGTGGCAGGTGGCTGGTTAGTCACAGGCTGGCCTGTCTGTGTCCCTACCCCAGGCCTGCCATGAGTTCACCATGCATGTCACCAATCTTCTCCGGGAGCAGAGCAGGATGAGACCCGTCTCCCCCAAGGAGATTGAGCACATGGTTGGCGTCATTCACAGCAAATTCAGTGCCATCCAGATGCAGCTGAAGCAGAGCACCTGCGAGGCCGTGATGACACTACGCTCACGGTTCCTTGATGCCAGGTCAGGGACCACACACTGCCAAGACCCTGAGGGTGGGCTCTGAGGAAAATGGAGGGATCAGTGCTGGCTTGAGTCGGAGATAGTCCTGGGGATTTTGACCTGATTGTAGGCCTCACACAACCTCTTGGGAAGAAGATCCTGAAGTATTGATTGCTGTTTTTAGAATTGCTATAAAACCATAGTTGGAGAGTCCCAACTTATTAACATGAACTGAGGCTGTCTTTGCAGGCGTAAGCGACGGAATTTCAGCAAGCAGGCAACAGAAGTGCTGAATGAGTACTTTTATTCCCATTTGAGCAATCCTTACCCCAGCGAAGAAGCCAAAGAAGAGTTGGCCAGGAAGGGTGGCATCACGGTCTCTCAGGTGATGTCCTCTTCTGCCATGCACGCCGGGACCTATAAGGGGTGGTAGATTAAGTTTCATGAGGACAACCAGTGAAGTTAGTTAAATATGTGGACAGTGGGCAACAGGAGCCGAGTGTCCAGGCTCTGGGCCAGTCTGCTTAGGCTCAAGTCCTGCCTCTGTGCTACGAACGTGGGATTCAGGCAGGGGCTATCCTCCCTTAACTGTGAGAAAGATGCAAGTGCACCCACCAAGACACCTGGAAACTCCTGAGGGATGACAGTGGAGTGTGAGCTCCCTGAAGTGATTTAGATGGGAGCGTGAGCTCCCTGAGGTGATGGGGCGGAGTGTGTGGTCCTTGACCCCATAGCCTGCTTGTCTGCCACTAATATCCTCTGTGTAATTCAGGACAAAGGGGAGGCTCTAAGTCAAAGAAATATCCCAGAGGGTTTTCAAGTGGGGACAGTAAGTCCAGGCTATACCCATGGGACAGCGTGAGTGTGTAGAGTAGTGCCTGGCTGCAACACTCCTCCTTGGGCAGGCACAGCCCTGCAGCATCTGGCAGCAGTGGGCTCACTGAAAATCACCGCAGCCCTCTACTCTCTACTTTGCAGTTGAAGGGGCTAGTTTTCTAGCTGTTAGCCACCATGCTTTAGCCAGGCTAGGTCCAGCTATATCCCTGTGACAGAGAGCCCTTGGAACCCCTCAGGCAGCAAAACATCATGGAGATGCCAGTCACATCTCACTTTGCTCTTTGGGTGAGCATACTTCTGTGGTATTGCCAGAAACAAGTCAAGAGCTAGAGCGAGGGACTGTGCCTCTGGGTATTCAAGGCCCTGGGAGAAGTGTCAGGCATGACCGCCCCCTGAGTATAAACAGTTGTCTGAAGAACAACCAGACTCACTTCAGAGCTGGGGCCTCTGGACAGCAGATGTGTCTTGCATCTGAGATTTCATCTAGAGAGAGGGTTGGTTGCAGACAAGCGTTTGAAAAGCACCAGCCATGTTCCAGGAATTGTCCCACTGTGTGGCCTTGGCTCAAGACCTCCCCTGTCCTGCCCCGCAGGAGAATTCTGTGCTAGGAACACTCTACTTTGGTGGGACCACCAGGTCTTGGGACATGAGAGTCTTTAATTCAGGATGCAGACGTTATGTAGGTTTTGAGGTTCACCCAAGGAGAGGTGAGGGGGCAGGGAAAGAATGATCAGGGAAAGTTGTCATAGTTCAGGCCCATGGGCATCTCCAGGACACAATCAGCTCCTGAGGCTCAGGCTGAAGGGGCTCAAGGGAGAAAGGAAGTAGGTAGCCCAGCCAAGGTGGGTCTAGGGGAGCCCTAGACAACTGCAACTGCCTGAGTAAGAGTCCTGGGTGGGAAGTGGCTGGCAGCTCCTGAGTTACTGCAGGTGGAGAAGATGCCTAGGCGCAAGCTGGTGCTGCCTCCACACCTAGATAGGGTGCCATTCCCCATGGATATGGCAGGCCCTAGCGAGGGGCCAACCTCCGCCAGCCACTGGGACGTCTTTTCCTCCCAGTGACAGGTCCAGCCTCCTTCATCCTGCCATGCAGAAAGTTTGCTGTTTGTCCCTCCGACATGCCAAGGAAAGGTTATTTGCTGCCATTCTTTCTACTTCTTTGTAGTTCTGGGGCATTCTTTGCATATAAATGGAAGCCAGGGCTTACCTCACATGGGTCAAGAGAAAGCTATCTCATGCCCGGGGACAGGCAGGGAAGAGGCACTATTAGGAGCAAGGAGCACATAGGCATCTTTCTGATAATGTTAGAGACATTAAAGAAAAACTGTCTTGTTTTTTCTTTTAAGACGGAGTCTTGCTTTGTCTCTCTAGCTAGAGGGTAGTGGCATCTTCATACTTAACCTCAAACTCCTGGGCTCAAGTGATCTTTCTGCCTCAGCTTCCAAATACCTAGGACTATAGGTGTGCACCACCGTGTCCAGCTAATTTTTTCTATTTTTAGTAAAGATAGGGTCTCACTCTTGCTTAGGCCAGTCTCAAACTCCTGATGGCAAGTCATCCTCCCATGTGGAGTATAGCCATGAACCACCATGCCTGGCCAAGAACATTTTTAAGGAGCAAGATTATCCACAATTCTACTTATCATCCAGCAATTTCATTTTTGCTCATTACACTATTGCTTATAGCACTTGCTTTGGGATATGGACCTGTAGCCCTGGGTGGCCATCAGATGTCACTGTGCCTGTAGGAAGGTTGCCCAGGGGTGCTCACCCAGGGATGATTCTGTCCCAGGAGACATCTTTGTTATCATGACTGTTTTTGACATCTGGTGGGTACAGGTCAGAGATGTTACTCAACCGCCTACAATGCACAGGACACCTCCACAGAGATTGATCCAGCCCCAAGCATCAGCAATGCTGCTGAGGGTGACAGCCCCCACCTCAGGAGATTCCTGTGCAGTTTGGAGTCAGACCTAGGCTCAAATTCCATCTTAGTTCTGCACCAGTTCTTTTATTCCACTGAGCCTTTGCTTTCTAATAGCCTGGGTGTGATAACAGCTCCTTCCCAGGTCATGATAAAGAGTAGGTGAAACAATATATGAAAAGTGCTTATGGCTCGGCATCTGTAGTTCAAGCTGCTAAGGCGCCAGCCACATACACCTGAACTGGCGGGTTCGAATCCAGCCCAGGCCCGCCAAACAACGACAACTACAACCAAAAAATAACCAGGCGTTGTGACGGGTGCATGTAGTCCCAGCTACTTGGGAGGCTAAGGCAAGAGAATCGCTTAAGCCCAGGAGCTGGAGGTTGCTGTGAGCTGTGACACCATGGCACTCTACCCAGGGCGACACCTTGAGACTCTGTCTCAAAAAAAAAAAAGAAAGAAAAGAAAAGTGCTTAGCTCAGTGCCTGGGTCATTCCAACTACCCTACCAGAGTTTGTCTTTGTCATTTGCTAAGTTCTAGATTTGATCACATTCCATTCTTTCCTTAGACTGAACTCCCGGAAGTAGAGTTACCGGGTCCCAGGGTTCTTCTTGGCTCTTCCCTGTAGAGCAGCAGTTCTCAACCTGTGGGTCGCGACCCCTTTGGGGATCAAACCACCTATTCACAGAGGTCACCTAAATACATCCTGCATATCAGATATTTACATTACGATTCATAACAGTAGCAAAATTACAGTTACGAAGTAGCAATGAAAATAATTTTATGGTTGGGGGTCACCACAACATGAGGAACTGTATTAAAGGGTCGCGGCCTTAGGAAGGTTGAGAACCACTGCTTGAAAGGGGGGCACTCGACCGGCATAAGCCTCAGAGAACACCAAGGCTTGTAGGAAAGGGTTTATTGGCGGGGGAAGCTGCAGAGCAGCATTGAGGAGGAGGGGAGAGAGAGAGAAACGGAGGAAGAGAGGATAGGAGAGAAGGTAGAGAGAGAGAGAGAGAGAGAGAGAGAGAGAGAGAGACACACACACACACACACACACACACACACACACACACACACACACACACACACACACACACACACGGGGTGGGGGAGAGAGGGGGAGAGAAAAGAGAGAACAAAAGACAAGGGCACCTTATATAGACTCGTTAGGGGAGGTGTTGGGATGGTAGAACAGCCAATCAGGTGTTACCGCTCTAGCGTGAAGAGCCGTAGGGGGCGGGCCGTAAGTTTGAACTTTTCAGTGGGGACAGGGAGATGAAGTGGTGCAATTATCTAACACTGCGGTAGAGGAATTCAGAATGTAACCTGCACCCTGCTGCAACAGTGAGCAGCAAGTGGCACTTCTTTCCTGCATCTCTGGGCGTATCACAGACATCCTTGTTTTCCTTCCTTGTTCCAGCAGCACCTGGTTCCTCGGCAGTGGAGTTTGTTTTTCTCTCCTAAGACACGCTGGGTCCAGGGTGTCCCCAACCCATGTGGATATTTCCCTGCGCCCATGGTTATCTGGTGCCACCTCTCAGGCCTTGCCTCTTAACCAGCCCCCAGACCGAGTATGTCCAAAGCCTATCATGTCTCATGCTGGGTCATTTCCTCCAGCAACTTTCTGTGTGGGTATCCACAGGTCTCTAACTGGTTCGGCAATAAAAGAATCCGGTATAAAAAGAACCTAGGGAAGTTCCAAGAAGAAGCTGCCATGTACACGGGTAAATCAGCCACAGACATCACCGAAGTCAGAGTCCCAGGGAGCCACACCAGCTGCCCAGCAACACCCAGCTCTGGTGAGTGAGGCTGGCCCAGCCGAGAGACCATTATCTGTTCGGTCCAGGACCACCGAACACCATGGGGGCAGCTGTCATGAGACCACCCTAGCTTTACCCAACTGGTCACTGTGTGTACCTCTTTCTTCTGTCTTAAATGTGAGATGCTGGTTTGTGTTGGCCACGATCCCAACCAATACCTGCCGGCAGTGCTGCTGCTAAGGGGACAGGAACACTGATACCAATAAGAAAGAACATGAGCAGTGTGGGGGGGTGCCCTGCTCTCCTCCCTGAGCAAGTTCTCTCTCCCCTACATGGAGCTTGGAAGGGGCAGAGGACAGATGCCTGGTGGGCAGGAGCCACTTTGCACCTGAGGGACCGCCATAACTGTACTGACGCTGGCTCCTGCTGTACCACTCCCACCTCTTCCAGGTTCCTCTGGGCCCTTCCCACTGACCAGTGTCGGGGGTGCCTTTCTCACCTTGCAGATGCTGGCGTATCTCCGACCCTCTCCTGGGGGAACCAGCCTGCAGTCCCAGGTGAGTCTTGGGCACAGTCCCACAGAGCCTAGGTGGGTGGCTGATCCTCAAAATGGGCCATCTTGTCCTCCACTTCCCAACCTGGCGGAGGATCCAGGGAGGTCCCAGCAACCATGTGTGGTTTATGTTGTGACAATTGCAATTGCAGTTTGACTAAGCCACCTCCAAGAGCACAGCTCTGCAAAACTCAGGCTGCAAAGACTGTCTCTGTCATTCCTACCCATGCCTGTGGCAGGATGGTAACTCGTGGCACCCACCAGGAACAGTCAGTGGATACAAGCCCTCAAGTGAGGGCTTTGGTTGTGGAAGGAAAGGATCCCTCATGATGGGGACGAGGTAGCATCTGTCCCTGGAAAGAAAGGGGCAGGCAGCTTGCAGAGGAGGCCTGGAGGAAAGATAGGGTCCTTCTATTGCAAATGTGGGGCTCTGCTGGGCTCAGACTCACCACCACCTTGCCAGGGCTGCAGTCCTAGCTGGGAAGAGGGCTTTGCACCAGCCCCTCCTTTCCTACTGTCTGATGAGGAGCTATGGGTGCCCAGATTGGCCAGAGAGAGGATTCATTTTGGGACTGGCAAGAAAATGATCCAGGGGTCTCAGGCAGCTGACATGCCCACCTATAACAGGCCTTGGGACCTCCCCAGTCTCCCTGGATGGTCATGGGCACAACCGAGTTGCAGGTGAAGCTTGTGGGACCATGCATGTGGTTTGTCCTGAAGATACTACACTGGCATGACCACCCTGGAGCAAGACTGTACAGCATTGGCCAGGGCCCTGCAGAGTCCACATGTTTCCTTCACGGAGGGGATCCCTGCAGAGCCAGGCAGCCCCCTCCTGATTTACCACCTCAGCCACTTGGGGGCTCAGAATGGACACACACCCTACACTGTCCTTCTGGTGGCAGCCACCCTCCCATCACTATGACAGCTCTCAGCCAGGTGCAGGTGCAGGTCCTCTTGCCCTTTGTACCACTGTGGCTCAGTCCCATGGTTCATGCATAGCAGGTACAGGTGTATAAAGACGAGTTGGGGGTGAGGGTCCCAGCCACCACCAGCCCTAGACCCACCAGGCTTTCCTACCCACCCCACGTAGCCACCTGGGAAGATGGGGTCCTGGTATAGATGCCACACCCTGGATAAGGCACCCATACTGTGCTTGCATGGCTGCCTTATCCTGCCCTCATCTGTCAGAGCACCCTCCAGTCCCAGTGTCAGGCCCTATGAAGACCCCTCACTCACAGCTACCTTCCACGGTGCCCTGCTCAGCCTGGGCAAGCACAGATGCTCCGTGGTAGAGCAGGTAGCCCTCCCTCAGCCCTGGCATCAGCCTCCCCTTCCCCATTAAGCTCTTCCTTTTGGGACACAGACCTACTATCCATTTTCCTGACTAAATGATAAGGTATTGTGCACCGTCCCAAGGCAGAGTATGCCCTTGACATCTGTCTGTGCCCCTCTCAGACTAACAGACCTAGTAATGTACCCTGGAAGTCCTGCCTTGGGGAAGTGAGGGTTGGTGGTCATCGGTCTCATAGTCACTGCCTCTGATGTTCAGTCTCTATCTTTTCAGGCCAGTGGTAGCTGGGAGGGGGCCACCCCCTGGCTGTTGACCACTTCACCTGCTGGAGGCCTTGACAGTGTCAACTCTGACATATAATTAAGTTTTGGGGATAAGCAGAAAGCAGATGAGCAGGAAGGAGAGCCACATAGGTTCCTGTGCATTGCTGGCACTGGAGTTGTTACTGCACATGTAGCTGATGACCTCAGAACACCCAAGACGACTGGAGGTGGTGACCCTGAGCCCCAGTTCCTGGGCCCAGCCTGCAGCACCAGCCTACTTACCTGCTGGAGTTCAAGATGGCCAGAAATGGCACTTATTCTCCCACCTCAGTCGTTTTCTTAATAATTGTATGGTAAGACTATGAATTGTCTCTTCTAGGACTTGTCACAAACTTTCCCATTAAAATTTTTGGCTTATTTTAATTTTGATGTTTGTTCACTAAACAGATGTGTTTCAGGTGGCAGTTGACACTGTAGACATCAATTGCAGCTGTGTCACACGCGATGTGCTTCTGCTGCTCACGTATGTTACCATGTACCTACTTCCCACACTCTGTGGGGGTTATCTCATTCTGTTCTGATTTAAATCTGTCTTGAGCTCAAAATTTCAGTTGGAATTAGTTTTCCACTTTGTTTTGTTTTTGCTGTTTTTGTATTTTGTGTTTTTGGGGGTTTTTTTGAGACAGTTTTACTTTGTCACCCTCAGTAGAGTGCTGTGGTATCATAGCTCACAGCAACTTCAAACTCTTGGGCTCAAGAGAACTTCTTGCCTCAGTCTCCCAAATACTGGGACTACAAGCACCCACCGCAATGCCCAGCTATTTTTAGAGACAAGGTCTCTCTCTTGCTTAGGCTAGTCTCGAACTCCTGAGCTCAAGCAGTCCACCAGCCTCGGCCTCCCAGAGTGCTACGATTCAGGCGTGAGCCGCCACACTCAGCCTATTTTTATGGGGGAATTTTTGTTTGTTTTTAGTTGAAATGTCATTACATAAGCTTTGTGCATCCTTTCCTGCACTCTGTGCTGTGAGGTCTCAATGGCCCATTTCTGGCCAAGGCTTAATGCTCAGCATCCCTCTATCCTGGGTCTCCCTTTTCTGTCATCTGCCTGAACCTTCAGATGTCCTCTGCTTGAACCTTCCTCATCTCCTTCCCAGCCATTGCCAGGTCATGGCTTCCTCGCCTGCAAATGAAGGTGAATGTGCTGCCAAGCCTGGAGCAATTGTTCCCTGCCCACCCCCATCAGTCAGTGTCATGGTCACCCCAACCCCATCCCATCAGCTGCCGCCATGACCAGTGTCTGAGCTTCTGTCCTGAGTTTTCCATCCCTTGACATGGCCCAGGAAGGCTTTCATGTGCCTCCATACCAGTTCACTCTAGGTCCTGGCCAGCTGGACATCTTAGTGTCCTCTGGTTCCTAAACCCTGGTCCCTACCCTTTTGAGGTCCTCCCATCCTGCCTCTCCCCTTGAATACCAGAACCCGTCAGGCATCACCATGGGGCTAACACCTGCTGAGCTGATGGGGGTGTCCTCGCCTGGCTCTGTGAGGGCTACAGACCAGCGGCTGCCCAGACACGAAGATTGTTCCATGAGTCCTGAGAGTGATGACTGCCGCAGATGAGGGAGGGTTGGTCCTACCTCTGATCCCCACTGGACTCCAGTGAGGTCCCAGCTCTGACTGCCCCCAGACCAAGCCCCCGCCCCTGCCGCTGCCCTGGACTCTGTCTCAGCCAGGGGATCTACCAGGCCTCAGACCTCTGTGCGCTGTGGTCAGGTAGCTCCTGCCTGCTGTGTCACCACACTGTCTCCTGCCTCCAAGAGCCAAGAACAGGATCCCAGCTGCATGTAGTACGAAAGGGCAGGGGAAGGACCTTGGGCCCTCCCTGCCCTGTCCTGACCCTGTCCCCAGGTGTGTCCTGCTGCAGTGATCTAATAGGGCACCCCAGCTTATGTGGCTCCACTTTTCCCCAGCGCGTGCTGTTGCCCACCTCACTCTTCCCCGTGTGATAGATCCTGGATATTGCTCCTCATCTATTCCGGACAGGCCTCTGCGTCTCATGCGATCCCAAGTATGGGATGTCTAAGGAATTCCCATCTTCGCTGCTCCCTGAAGTTTAGCTTTATCGTAGGGTTGATGGCATCACCGCCCTTCTTTCTACCCTCATTGCCTTGTGTGATGTCAGGGCAGACCAGGGAGAGCCATCGGAGAACTGCCCCAGCACAGCTGTGAGGTGTCCACCCAACTTTCCTATGGGAGGCGCCCTGATCGGCTCCCCCATCCTGGCCAGCATGAGCAGTTTGGGTGCTCAGCAGCCTTAGAACAAGGGCCCTGGACTCTCCATAGCCTGGAATGTTGTGGGGTCGGGGCATAAAAGGAGGGAAGAGCATCTAGGAGGAGGGAAGGGGAGATGTGGTCCCTCTGCCCACTCTGGGCCATAGCTGGGTCAGAGCCTCCTCCCCGTGGCTTATCTGGGCTTTCTCTTTCTTTCTTTTTTTTTTTTTTTTTGAGACAGAGACTCAAGCTGTCACACGTGGTAGAGTGCCTTGGCATCACAGCTCACAGCAACCTCCAACTCCTGGGCTTCAGCAATTCTCTTGCCTCAGCCTCCCAAGTAGTTGGGACTACAGGCATCTTCCACCACGCCCGGCGATTTTTTTTTTTTTTTTTGGTTGTAGTTGTCATTGTTGTTTGGCAGGCCCGGGCTGGATTCAAACCTGCCAGCTCTGGTGTACATGGTTGGTACCTTAGCCGCTTGAGCTACAGGGCCACAGCCTTTTTTATTTTTTGATACAGAGTCTCACTTGATCACCCTTGGTAGAGTGCTGTGGCATCTTAGCCCACAGCAACTTCATACTCTTGGGTTCAAGTGAATCTCTTGCCTCAGCCTCCCAAGCAGCTGGGACTACAGCACCAGGCACCTGCCACAATGCCCACCTATTTTTTAGAAACAGAGTTTCTTTCTGACGGAGACCACTCAGGCTGGTCTCAAACACATGAGCTCAGGCAATCCACCTGCCTCGGCCTCCCAAGTGCTGGGATTGCAGGCCTGAGCCACTATGCCCGGCCCCCTTATCTGGGTTTTCTATCATTTATAGCCAGAAGATCAAAGTGACTCCCTCTCCCTGCCCTAAGTTTCTGTTGTCAGCCTTTAGAAGGCTTGAGGCATGAGGACTGCCTTGAAGCTAGATGTTCAAGGTGGCTCACAGCTACACTTTGAAATACTTCACATTTGAGACTCTGAACAAGTCCTTTGTCTGACTGCCTGGTTAAGTTTTTTTTTTTTTTCTTTGTAGAGACAAAGTCTCACTTTATCACCCTCAGTAGAGTGCCATGGCATCACACTGCTCATAGCAACCTCCAACTCCTGGGCTTAGGCAATTCTCTTGCCTCAGCCTCACGAGTAGCTGGGACCACAGGCTCCCGCCACAACGCCCTTCTATTTTTTTCCCTTTGAAAGGATCTCTTGAGGCTAGGAGTTCAAGACCAGCCTGGGCAACATAGTAAGACTCCATCTCTACAAAAAATAAAAGTACTTGGGGGGCACCCATAGCTCAGTGGTTAGGGTGCTGGCCACACGCACCAGGGCTGAAGGGTTCAGACCCAGCCTGGGCCTGCTAATCAACAACAACAAAAAATAGCCGGGCATTGTGGCGAGCACCTATAGTCCCAGCTACTTAGGAAGCTGAGGCAAGAGAATCTCTTGAGCCCAAGAGTTAGAAGTTGCTGTGAGATATGATGCCATGGCATTCTACAGAGGACAACAAAATGAGACTCTGTCTCAAGAAAAAACAAAAAAGAAGAATAAAAATACTTAACCAGGGGGCGGCACCTGTGGCTCAGTGGGTAGGGTGCCAGCCCCATATACCAAGGTGGTGGGTTCAAACCCAGCCCCAGCCGAACTGCAATGGAAAAAAAAAAATAGCTGGGCGTTGTGGCCGGCACCTGTGGTCCTAGCTACTCAGGAGGCTGAGGCAACAGAATTGCCTAAGCCCAGGAGTTGGAAGTTGCTGTGAGCTGTGTGATGCCATGGCACTCTACTGAGAGTGATAAAATGAGACTCTGTCTCTACAAAAAAAAAAAAAAAAAAAAAACTTAACCAGGCAGTCAGACAAAGGACTTGTTCAGAGTCTCAAGTCAAGGAAGCCATCCAAGAGGTCTGGGCAGGCATCTACATTTTCACCTGCTTCTGGACTAGGCTGATGCTCTGACCTGGTTTTTGGGCAGGTAGGCTGCTAATATTCGCTTTGATTTACACATTAATTCCCCTCCTGGAACAAAGGGAACTCCTTTCTTTTTTTTTCTTTGAGACAGAGCCTCAAGCTGTCACCCTGGATAGAGTGCTGTAGCATCACAGCTCACAGCAACCTCCAATTCCTGGGCTCAAGCGAGTCTCCTGCCTCCGCCTCCCAAGTAGCTGGGACTACAGGCGCCCGCCACACACCCGGCTATTTTTTTGGTTGCAGCCGTTGTTGTTTGGCGG
>CAUYRH010151362.1:0-13839 GCA_963574655.1 Perodicticus potto
CCTCCCAAGTAGCTGGGACTACAGGCATCCGCCACAACGCCCGGCCACTTTTTGGTTGCAGCTGTCATTGTTGTTTGGCTGGCCGGGCTGGATTCGAACCCGCCAGCTCAGGTGTACGTGGTTGGCGCCTTAGCCCATTGAGCCACAGGCGCCGAGCCCCAGCTTTTTATTTTTGTAGAGACAGAGTCCCACTTTGTCACCCTCGGCAGAGTGCCGTGGCATCACACAGCTCACAGAAGAAAGAAATCTCCAACTCCTGGGCTTAGGCGATTCTCTTGCCTCAGACTCTCGAGTAGCTGGGACTACAGGTGCCCACCACAACGCCCAGCTAGTTTTCTGTTTTTCAGTTCCCCTGAGGCCGGGTTTGAACCCGCCACCTTTGTTATATGGGGCCGTCGCCCTGCTCAATGAGCCACAGGCGCCGCTCTGCCCGGCTTTTTTTGGATGCAGTTTTCATTGTTGTTTTAGCTGGCCTGGGCCAGCTTCGAACCCACCAGCCTTGGTGTACGTGGCTGGCACCCTACCCACTGAGTTACGGGTGCCGCCCAACTTTATGTTTTTCAAGAGTATTCAATCATTTCATGTTTATGGAGAAGAGGCCACTTTTTTTCAATGATATGAAATTCCACTGTTATCACATAAATTCCTGTTTGCAGTTTTGGTCTCTCTAATCTGTCCTCTATAACCAGTTGCCTAGCCCCAAACTATTTGAAAACCATGTTCTGTTCTGTTTTCATATATAAGGAAGATTTCTTTTTCTTTACTTTTTTTTTCAGACTTTTTTAATGGATCTTTTCACCTTTTCTTTTTTTTCTTTTGAACCTCAGAATCAACTTGTCTATTTTATTTTATTTTTTTTTTGGAGACAGAGTCTTACTCTGTCACCCCAGGTAGAGTGCCGTGGTTTTATCATAGCTCACAGCAACCTCAAACTCTTGGGCTTGGGAGATCCTCTATCACAGCCTCCAGAGTAGCTGGGACTACAGGCACCGGCCACAGTGCCTGGCTAATTTTTCTATTTTTAGTAAAAAACAGGGTCTCACTCTTGCTCAGGCTGATCTCGAACTCCTGAGCTCAGGCGATTCCCTCACCTCTGCTTATCTTCTCACTGTTGCTAGAGCTCACGTGATGTTCTCTTCTGTTTGTTTCCTAAGCCAGTTCTCTGTGTGCGGGCGCCTCGTTACTGTGGGGGGATTTGCTTTATAACCCGAAGCTAACTGGCTCAATCCTCGTTCCTTCTACTAGTTTACGGGTTGATTCTCTTTCCAGGGACACCATCACATCATTTCTAAATAATAGTCACCCCTCCTCTTTTCTAATGTTCATGCTTTTATTTCTTTCTTCTGTGTAATTATGTGAGTCATGCTCTTTGGATCTGGGCCCAGCGCTCAAAGCTTCTGTTTTCTGGGGCAAGGCCTGAAGCCTCTGTCCATCCTTGAAACTCTCATGATTACGGCCAAGGGTGCTTTACCATGAAGGGCATCTCTCAGGCTTGAGGGGAGTTAATAAAACATTGGGATGGCTCGGCACCTGTGGCTCAGGCGGCTAAGGCGCCAGCCACATACACTTGAACTGGCAGGTTCGAATCCAGCCCGGGCCACCAGACAACAATGGCAGCTGCAACCAAAAAATAGCCGGGCATTGTGGTGGGCGCCTGTAGTCCCCGCTACTTAGGAGGCGGAGGCAGGAGACTCGCTTGAGCCCAGGAGTTGGAGGTTGCTGTGAGCTGTGATGCCACCGCACTCTACCCAGGACGACAGCTTGAGGCTCTGTCTCAAAAAAATAAATAAATAAATAAGTAAAACATTGGAAGTATTTGTTGGGGGGTGGCTTTTCACTCTCCTTGTCCTCCCAAATACCCCTATTGCAATGAACATAACATCAGCAATCCCATTATGGGGGTTGACATGCATTCTGAAAAGCCTTATATTTTGCTCAACCGCATACAGGCAGTCCCTGAGTTACAAACATCTGACTTATAAACAGCTTGCACTTTCGAAGAGAGGCTATTACAGTAAGTCCCCAAGTTACAAACATCCGCCTGATGCAGGAATTGCACTTACAAATGGGGGCTATTAAGGTAATAGCTAAATGTACCTGTCCAAACTTACGTACAAATTCAAGAACAAACCTACAGAACTTATCTCATCCGTCACCTGGGGACTGCCTTTATTAAAATCAAATAGTATTCCTGCAAAAATTCAAGTTAGGTCACCCAAAGACTATGTAACCACTTCTGAATTTTTCTTGGCTTCTTTTTATTTATTTATTTGTTCATTTATTGATTTATTTAGACAGAGGCTCAGTCAGTCGTCCCGGGTAGAGTTCTGAGGCGTCATAGCTCAGAGCAGCCTCAAACTCTTGGGCTCAAGAGATCATCTTGCCTCAGCCTCCCAAAAAGATGGGACTACAGGCACCTGTCACAATGCTGGCTGGTTTTTCTATTTTTATTTTTTTACTTTTTGGAGACAGAGTCTTACTTTGTCAGAGTGCTGTGGTGTCATAGCTCACAGCAACCCTCAAACTCTTAGGCTCAAACAATTCCCTTGCCTCAGCCTCCTCAGTAGCTGGGACTGCAGGTGCCCTCCATGACACCTGGCTATTTGTTAGAGATGGAGTCTCGCTCTTGCTCAGGCTGGTCTTAAACCTGTGAGTTCAGGAAATCTACCCACCTTGGCCTCCCAGAGTCCTAGGAGTACAGGCGTGAGCCACCAAGCAGGGGTAGTTTTTCTGTTTTTAGTAGAGACAGGGGTCTTGCTCTTGCTCAGGTGGGTCGAACTCCTGTGCTCAGGCAATCCACCTGCCTCTCCCAGAGTGCTAGGATTACAGGCGTGAGCCACTGTGCCTGACCCTTTTCATGGTTTTTTAAATGCCTGAAAATTCTGTGATGCTCTTATCAAAAGGCAAAGTCCAACTTCCTTCACCTTCAAGATGGGCAGGCCTTAGTAACTCATTTGCAATAAACGGACTGTGGCAGGAGTGATGCTGTGTGATTTCCGAGGCTAGGTCATGCTGGGGTTACAAGTATCCTTGCTACCTACCCAGCCACTAGGCTTTCAGGGAGCCAGAGCCACGAGGAGAGGCCGCTTGAAGATACTCTCGTCCCACCAGACATGTGATGAGTGAGTGAGCCTTCCAATGACTCCCACCCTTGGACCCCAGATGATGCTGATGCTCAGTGGAGCTCTTGTGAGCCAAGCTCAAATTGGATGTTTATGAGTGAAAGAAACATCATCGTATTAAGCCACTTCAGTTTTGCTGTTTTCAGTTAGATACGGCACTTACTATGTGCCACAAACTCTGTTTTAGAAACTTGCAAATATGAATTCATTTTATTTGCACAACATCCCCATTTTACAAAAGAGGAAACTAAGGCATAGGGAGGGGAAGGACCTTCTCCAAGGTCACAGAGCTGGTCAGAAGCAGAGCACCTTCAAGTCAGATGGCTGCAGAACTGACACTCTTAGACTCTCCTCTGTAATACCGCTGTGTGCTGCGTGTTTGATAAATGACATTTGATTGTGAAGATACATTTTATTTTATTTATTTATTTATTTATTTGTTTGTTTTTTTTTTTTGAGACAGCCTGAAGCTTTTGCCCTGAGTAGAATGCCATGGCATCACAGCTCACAGCAACCTCCAATTCCTGGGCTCAAGCGAGTTTCCTGCCTCCGCCTCCCGAGTAGCTGGGACTACAGGCGCCCGCCACAATGCTCGGCCGTTTTTTGGTTGCAGCCATCATTGTTGTTTGGCGGTTCCGGGCTGGATTCGAACCTGCCAGCTCAGGTGTACGTGGCTGGTGCCTTAGCTGCTTGAGCCACAGGCGCCGAGCCAAGATACATTTTATTTTTTAGAGGCAAGATCAGTGGTTGAGGATTTGGCCTGGGTGGGGGCACATGGAGGCCTGAGGAGAGAGGAGAGTCAGAAGTCTCCATCGTGGAGAGGAAAACTTAATAGAATAAAAGGAGGGCTCTGCATTTGAGGTTTGCGGTGCTGGGTTTTCGGTAAAGTCCAGGAACAGGCTGAGTTTTTTCCTGCTTCGTGGCATGGAAAGGCTTTTGCATGGGAGGGGTGGCAGGAGAGGAAAAGAAGCGAGGCCCCTTTCCTTATCCAGGTCCATCTGCAAATCCAGAGGGGCTCTGGTTCCTCAGTGCTCACAGGGGCCTGGGATCTAGCACTGGTAGCCCGTCTGTCCTTCCAACTGGCCACCTGGTACCCTGTGAGCTAAGAACTGGGATCTGAGGTAGCACATAGCCAGGCCAAGCCCAGAGGGAGGGAAGGGCCTGGAAGGGTATTCACAGGCCTTGGCTAAAGGAACTGAGCTACATTCCAGGGACTGGAGCCCAGAGGCAGGGGTTGGGAGCTGGGGCCTGGCAGGAAAGCAGCGCTCAGAACTTGCAGCACCTCTGAAGCTGCGGGGACTTTGGCTTTGGGCTCCAGAGCAATCAGGGCCTGAGGCGGGCCCCTTCCCACCATGAGACATGTATTTGGAGGCTGAATAACACCCCCCACCCCCAACGACAACCATGTCTTAATCCCCAGAATCCGTAAATACATGACCTCGGTGGCAAAAGGGACTTTGCAGATGCCATGAAGTTAAGGATCTTGTGATGGGGAGAGGCCCAGTGTCATCATCATCCTTCCTCCGTCCCTCTTCTTGGTTTTCAGTGTCTGTTTCATCACGTTATGACCACGTGTACCCCTCATGTAGCTCCCACTTGTAAGTGAGAACATAGGTATTTGTTTCTTCATTCCTGAGATACTTAGCATAAAAGTCTCCAGCTCCAAGTTGCTGCAAATGATCTTATTTTATTCCATTTTATGTCTGAGTAGGACTCCATGGTATATATGTACCACATTTTCCCTATCTGCTCATCGGTTGATGGTCACTTAGGTTTATTCTGTATCTTTTGCAATTGTGAATTGTGCTGAAATTAACATTCAGGTGCAGGTGTCTTTTTTATAAAATGGCTTCTTTTTCTTTGGGTAGATACCCAGTAGTGGGATTGCTGGATCAAATGGTAAATATATTTTTTGTTCTTTAAGGATAATCTCTATACTGTTTTCCATAGAGGTCGTACTAGTTTACATTCCCACCAACAGTATGGAAAGGTCCCTTTTTCACTGCATCCTGCCAACATCTATTATTTTTCTTTCTTTTTTTTGGTTGCAGCCGTCATTGTTGTTTGGCAGGCCCAGGCTGGATCCGAACCCTCAACATCTATTATTTTTCAACTTTTTAATAATGGCCATTCTGACAGGGGGAAGGTGATATCTCATTGTGGTTTTAATTCACATTTCCCAGATGATTAGGGATGTAGAGCATTTTTTCCACAGTTTTTTGAACTTCAGTGCAAAAAAATTCAGTTGTTCACAAACCCCATTTTCATAAACTCTCATCAGTGGCAGTCTGTGTGTGTGTGTGTGTGTGTGTGTATGCACTTTATCTCTTGGTTTATTTTGTAATAAGCACTCTTCAATGTATTACCTAATTCATAAATGACAATAGCTTACAATAATTAATTGCAGTAGATTGTTAAAATAATGGCCCTCAATATATCATACCTCCACAGGCCCATGGTGACCTTTAAAAGATGTCATCTGGGCTTGGTGCCTGTGGCTCAAGTGGCTAAGGCGCCAGCCACATACACCTAAGCTGGCAGGTTTGAATCCAACCCGGGTCCGCCAAACAACGATGGTAGCTGCAACCAAAAAATAGCTGGGCATTGTGGTGGGCACCTGCAGTCCCAGCTGCTCAGGAGGCAGAGGCAGGAGAATCACTTGAGCCCAGGAGTTGGAGGTTCCTGTGAGCTGTGACACCACAGCACTCTACCCAGGGTGACAGCTCGAGGCTCTGTCTCAAATAAATAAATAAATAAATAAAAGATGTCATCTGGGCTCAATGCCTATAGCTCAGTGGCTACGGTGGCAGTCACATACTGGAGCTGGTGGGTTCGTATCCAGCCTGGGCCTGCCAAACGACAATGACAACTACAACCCCCCCCCCCAAAAAATAGCTGGGCATTGTGGTGGGCACCTATAGTCCCAGCTATTTGGGAGGCTGAGGCAAGATAATCGCTTAAGCCCAAGAGTTTGAGATTGCTGTGAGCTGTGACGCCACCGCACTCTACCAAGGGCGACATAGTGAGACTCTGTCTCAGAAAAAAAAAAAAAAAGATGCCGTCTGTTTCCTAATGCCAGAATGCTGGTAGGTCTTGTTACTTGTTACTATTTCAACCAATAGCGTGAGGCAGAAACGATGCAGTGTAACTTCTGAGGCTAGGTCTTAAGAGGCATTGTAGATTCTGCTTTTGACTTGTCTTAAAACCATTATGCAAAGAAGTAGTCTGGTCTAAACTTCTGGAGTGTGAGTGACCACAGGGAAGAAGGGCAAAGCTGCCAGCCATCAGCCAGCACCAACTGGTGATGCCTGAATGAGCCACCGTGGGCTCCCACGCAGGTTGAGCTGTCAGATGACTATGACTGTATGAGTAATCCCAGGTGAGACCTGGACAAGCCCTCAGATTTCCAAACCACAAAACCATGAAAAATACAAGCCCACTGTATTTAAACCACTGTTTTTGAGTGGTTTGTTTTGCAGCATTAGATGGCAGAGGCAGTGTGCTTCCTTCATCCATTCCCCGGCCTTCAGGACAAGAATAACCATGACGCTGAGTCTTGTATTGGGCTTTCCTAGCTTTTTGAATAGATTTTGAACACATGCATGCTTCAGTTGATTTTGCTTTTATAAAAAGAATATGCTGAATAGAATCTTTTTTTTTTTTTTTTTGAGACGGAGTCTCACTTTTTCACCCTGGGCAGAGTGCCATGGCATCACAGCTCACAGCAACCTCAAACTCTTGAGTTCAAGTGATCCTTTTGCCTTAGCCTCCCAACTAGCTTGGCCTATAGGCACCCTCCACAACACCCAGCTGTTTTTAGAGGCAGAGTCTCACTCTTGCTCAGGCTGGTCTCGAACTCCTGAGCTCAAGGGATCCACCTGCCTTGGCCCCCCAGAGTGCCAGGATTACAGGCATGAACCACTGCGCCAGTCCCTGAATAGAATCTTTTAAGATTTCCAATTTCCGCTCTTACATTACATTACAAAAATATATATAGTAATTCATCCTGATTGCCATGGGTAGCTGTAGTTCATTTCTTTTTATGTGTTGTATATTATTCCATTACGTGAATAGGCCCAGGTATATTTATCTCATGGTCGCCTTTATTTTTATTATTATTTTTTTGAGACAGGGTCTCCCTATGTCACCCTGGGTAGAGTGCCGTGGCATCACAGCTCACAGCAACCTCGAACTCTCGGGCTTCAGCGATTCTCTTACCTCAGCCTTCCAAGTAGCTGGGACTACAGGTGCCCACCACAACGTCCAGCATTTTTGTTGCTGTTGTTGTTATTGTAGTTGTCATTGTTGTTAGCAGATCCAGGCCTGGTTTGAACCCGCCAGACCCAGGGTATGTGGCCGGCGCCCTAACCACTGAGCTATGGGCGCTGAGCCTCATGGTCGCCTTTAATAGTTTTCTGATGCCATCCAGTGCAGTGGCTCACAGCTGTAATCCCAGCAGTCTGGGAGGCTGAGGCAGGTGGATTGCTTGAGCTCAGGAGTTTGAGGCCAGCCTGAGCAAGAGTGAGACCCCTATCCCCATCTCTACTGAAAATAGAAAAAAAAAACTCAACTAGCCAGACATCGTGGTGGGTCCCTGCAGTGACAGCTACTTGGGAGAGTGAGGCAAGAGGACTGCTCAAACCCAGGAGTTTGAAGTTGCTGTGAGCTATGATGCCACAGTACTCTACTTAGTTGGGAGGCTAAGGCAACAGGATCACTTGAACTCATCATTCTAGAAAAAATATTTTGTGCCTTTAATAGTTATATGTGTGTGTTCTACACTAAGGAAACGAAATCATTATCGACTACACTTTTTGTTTTTTTTTTTTGAGACAGAGTCTCACTCTGTAGCCTGGGTAGAGTGCCGGGACATCATAGCTCATAGCATCCTTAAACTCTTGGGCTCAAATGATACTCTTGCCTTAATCTCCAGAGTAGCTGAGACTACAGGCGCCCACCACAATGCCCAGCTAATTTTTCTATTTTTAGTAGAGATGGGGTCTAACTCTTGCTGAGGCTGGTCTCAAACTCCTGAGCTCAAGCAATCTGCCAACCTTGGCCTCCCAGAGTGCTGGGATTATAGGCGTGAGCCACTAGGCTCAACCTACCTACACTTTTAAAAAAAAAATAACAGTTAATACTATTCTAATTACTAGTTATTTATTAGTATAATGAGGAGATTTTTTTCAAACTTGCTCAAAATCACCTCTCAACCACATTCATTCTAAAGAAAGGATAGGGCCGGGCATAGTGGCTCATGCCTGTAATCCTAGTACTTTGGGAGGCCGAGGTGGGTGGTTTGCCTGATCTCAGAAGTTCTAGACCAGCCAGAGCAAAAGACCAATCTTTAAAAAGAAGTAGCCAGGCATTGTGGCGGGTGCCTATTGTCTGGAGGCTGAGTCAAGAGGATTGCTTGAACCCAAGGGCCTGAGGTTGCTGTGAGCTATAAGGCCTCTGCACTCTACTGAGGGTGAAGAAGTGAGACTCTGTCTGCAAAAAATAGAAAAAATGTCCACGGGAGCTATTTTGGCAGCAGGATTATGGGTCATTCCTTGTTTTCTTCTTTATATGGCTCTTTAATAAATAAAACCTAAACCACTACAATCTAAAAATAAAGTATGTTAGGAGCCATGACCACACGGTAGGCTATAGCCGCAGTAATTCTTTTTTTCTTCCTTTTTCCTTTTCTTTTTGTTTTTCTGCAGGTCTGTTACAAAGCCTTCATTTAACTTGATTTACTCTTGTGAATCTGTTGCTCTGCCTAGCCAGGCACGTCCTAGCATGTGAGATTGGCTAAGCCAGCAGCTGCCACAGTTCACATTCTTCAGGCTTCAAGAAGTGACAGGGGCATCTGCCAAGGATTTATTCAGCCTTGGTGACATCAGAGATTTACAACAACAAGTGATTGTGTAACAAGTTTAACACAAGGGTTTGCTGTTATTGATGGCTTCCCAGCACTAACTTAGGGTATCTCCCTTATGACGTTCTCATTTATGGTAAGAAATGAGAAGAATTTTGTGATCGTTCAGAAAGAAAAAACAAAACAAAACAAAACCTCCTCCATCACACCAGTTTGAATCCTTCTGGATCTAGGTAACCAAGATTAGAAGAGGCAGCTGTCTAAAAACAATGACTGGGTCACTCGGGCCAGGACATTTCTGAAAAGAAAGTGAGATCAGCTCATTTTAACAACCTAAATATATATACACACACACACACACACACACACACACACACACACACACACATATATAAAATAATTTAAAAGTTTTGAAAATAAAGAGAAAAAAAGGAAAACATCATCAAAATGATTTCACATACGTGCTTAGTGGGTCACTTAAAATTTTTCTTTTTCTTTTTTTTTTTTTGAGACAGAGCTCACTATGTCACTTGTCACTCTTGGTAGAGTGCCGCAGCATCCCAGCTCACAGCAACCTCCAACTCTCGGGCTTAAGCGATTCTCTTGCTTCAGGCTCCCAAGTAGCAGGGACTACAGGTGCCCAGCACAACGCCTGGGTATTTTTTTGTTGCAGTTGTCATTGTTGTTTAACGGGCCCAGGCTGTGTTTAAATCTGCCAACCCCAGTGTATGTGGCCAGTGCCCTAACCACTGAGCTATGCGCGCTGAGCTTAAAAAATTTTCTTTAGAAATTTTTGGTCACATACAAGCTTCAAAATTCACATATACAAAGTATTTCCCTCATAGCTTCTTTATTTTATTTTTCTGCTGAGAAAAATATTCCCTCCAATTCTAAGCATATATATCTTAATTCATCATTTTTCTTTTCCCCTGGGTTGAGTGCCATGGCGTCATAGCTCACAGCAACCTCAGACTCTTGGGCTTGAGCAATCCTCTTGCCTCAGCCTCCCATGTAGCTGGGACTAAAAGGCTCCTGACGGCAGCGCCTTAGCTCAGTGGGTAGGGCGCCGGCCACATACACCAAGGCTGGCAGGTTCGAACCCAGCCCGGGCCCGCTAAAACAACAATGGCAGCTGCAACCAAAAAATAGTTGGGCATTGTGGTGGACGCCTGTAGTCCCAGCTATTTGGGAGACTGAGGCAAGAGAATCGCTTAAGCCCAAGAGTTGGAGTTTGCTGTGAGCTGTGACACCACAGCACTCTACCCAGGGTGACAGCTTGAGACTCTGTCTCAAAATAAATAGATAAATAAGTAAAAGGTTCCTGCCACAGCTCCTGGCTAGTTTTTATATTTTTGGTTGAGATGGGGGTCTCACTCTTGCTCAGGCTGGTTTTGAATTGCTGGGATTATAGGTGTGAGTCACCACACCTGGTGACCAGCCGGGCCAGTTCACCATCTTTTTTGACCACTTGATGGCTTTGTGGTTTGCATTTAAATCTTTACTCTATCTGGAATTTATTTCTGTGAAAGGAACATATGAATATCCAACTTTTATTCCTTCACATTTCAAAGAAACATTTGGCCAGGGATCCTTGCCCTGCCTGCTGGTTTGCAACGCTGCCTTCAGCAAAACTGAAAATCTTGTATGTGGGGGCATCAAAGTATTGGGAATAGTGTATATTCCTAATACATTTTATTACCTAATGGGGCATACTCTTGCCCCCACTGTACATTAGTTGTTTTTTTTTTCCCAAAAGTTTTGGGTTGCTTTCATATGGTAATATTTTTCCAACAATTTATCTTGCACTCATATGTTAAACTCCAGGGGCTAGAGATGGAGGTGGCATGTCTTATGGTTAGATGACTATCAACATCTGTGCACATTGCCTGGCCTGACGGTGAAAGTCACGGGTGGGGGGGAGGTGAGCATTCAGCATGCGTCCCTAATAGCACAAGACCATGCCCTTATTTGTTACACATTCACTTGTTTTTATAGAACTAATATACAGGGACTGGAGCTTTTCCATGGCAGCCGTGCCCAAGATTTTCTTGTCATTGGAACCTAGCATGACAAGGCATGTGCTTTGCAGAAGTAGACGGCAGAGTTTTTACCAGCATGCACACATGCTGAAAAGAATTTTTAAACTAACAAGCATAGACAGGGATTCCACAACAAGTCCTCTTTGTAAGAAGTGCAAATATTTGTCCAGAAACGGCAGGAAACACTTCCAAGAATTGCAGAAAAATCTAGTTAACTTAGCAGTATCGGTGAATGTGGTTTGGGGTAGTTTAACGTTTTTTTTTTTTTAAGTACAGTATTGTTGTTTTAATGTAAAGAAGTATAGAGAAAATGAAAAATGTCCTACTCTCTCTCTCTGTAGGTGCTATAAAAAATAGTGTATTGTGAAGTGTGAAAGTTACAGGACAAGGACATAACACGGTCTCTTCTTCCCTTCCACTCAGTTCCCCACTTCAGGAGCAGCCAGTTGTCAGTTTGTTGTTTTTCCTTCCAGAATACAAAAGATTGTTGGCTCAGCGCCTATGGCTCAACAGGCTAAGGCGCCAGCCACGTACACCTGAGCTGGCGGGTTCGAATCCAGCCTGGGCCCGCCAAACAACAATGACGGCTGCAACCAAAAAATGGCCGGGCATTGTGGCGGTGCCTGTGGTCCCAGCTACTTGGGAGGCAGAGGCAAGAGACTCGCTTGAGCCCAGGAACTGGAGGTTGCTGTGAGCTGTGATGCCATGGTACTCTATCCAGGGTGACAGCTTGAGGCTCTGTCTCAAAAAAAAAAAAAGACTGTTGTATATACTACTATAGAGAACTATATAATGTTTTTCATTTATCAAAATGTGATCATATGTGTCCCTGGCGCGCCTTGGTATTTTTTACTTTATTAAATATTTTGGGCCAGGTGTGGTGACTCATACCTGTAATCCCAGCTCTCCCAGATGATGGGAGGATCACTTGAACCCAGGAGTTCAAGGCTTTAGTGAGCAATGATCACATCACTTCACTCCAGCTTGGGGGGCAGAGTGCAGCCAAATAAAAATAAAAATAATATTTTAGAAGTCATTCTCTTATCAGTGATAGACATTTAAACACTTCTTTTATGTCTACAGAGAGTTCCATCTTCCTATGGTTGTAGCACAGTTTGTTTAACCAGTTCCATATGGATGAATCCTTAGATGATTTTCATTTTTCACTCCTGTGAACACCTTTAATATTTCTTGAACACATACCATGGCATTTATCTGAGAACATATTGTTAGGTAAATCTTCCAGCAGCAGGTTTCCTGGGATCAAAACCAAAAGCCATTTTTAGAATCTGACAGCTACTGCCAAATTGCCCTCAGACCATTTGCATTCCCCAAAATAGTAATACATGAGATTGTCTGTTTCACCACATCCTCACTAGCACTGGGTTTTATACAACTTTTAGATCTTATGCCAATCAGATATTGGAAAGTGGTATGACATGATTGTTTTCTAGACTTTCACCTCTTTTCCATTCATCTAAATGTCCATCCTTAACTCATAATTGTTTTGATGTGCATTTCTTTAAGTGTAAGTTCCAGCATCTTTTTATGCATTTATTGGATTTGATATTTGTTTTCTGTCCATTTCCTGTTCATATGCTTTGACAGTTTTTCTCAGGAGTTGTTCCTCTTTTATTGATCACTTACACGAACTCTTTTATAAACTTTGTCTATTTTTTTCCAGTTTGTCACTATCATTTCACTGTTATTTCTTTTTCTCACACAAAAATTTTAGCTTTTCTGTGGCCAGAGTGGCTAAGTAGACATTTTTTTGGACAGTCTTGGGATTACATTAGACTGGCACCTGGTTTTGACCTACATTTACATGAATAGGCCCAGACTAGGTGCCCTACCTGAAAGTCCATTCTGCTTTGAAAAGCTTCCTTCCCTCTAAGATTATCAATTGACACATCTGTCATTTCTAAAAAATAATTTTTTGATACATCTGGTGTTTATTTCGATGTAAGGAATGAGTTATTTCCCCCAAATAATTAGTTTGTTGCCCCAACACAATTTTCTGAACAAAACAAAAGATTTTCATCTTTTCCGTGCACTTTGAATTTTTTTCAATTATTTATTTATTTACTGTTGCCTGGGCTAGAGTGCTGTGGCATGATCATAGCTCACAGCAACCTCAAACTCCTGGCTCAAGCGATCCTCCTTCCTGAACTTCCCGATTTTTTTCATTTATTTTCAGTAGAGAGTAGAGTCTCACTCTTGACCAGGCTGATTCGAACTCCTAAGCTCAAGCCATCCTCCCATCTCAGCCTCCCTGAGTGTGCTGGGATTACAGGAGTTAGCCACTGTGCCTGGCCTTTTCCATGCATTATTGAAGCTTCACATGTGTCATAAACTGTGTTTGTATATTTCTACAGCTGTTTTCACACTGGTAGTCTTCATTTTTTCAAAATGAGAAACTTATAAAAGTATAAAAAACTTATACTTCTAAAGTATGAAGTTTTTTTTTTTTCTTTTTTTGAGACAGAGCCTCAAGCTGTCACCCTAGATAGAGTGCTGTGGCATCACAGCTCACAGCAACCTCCAATTCCTGGGCTCAAGCGAGTCTCTTGCCTCTGCCTCCCAAGTAGCTGGGGCTACAGGCGCCCGCCACAACGCCCGGCCATTTTTTGGTTGCAGCCGTCATTGTTGACTGGTGGGCCAGGCTGGATTCAAACCTGCCAGCTCAGGTGTACATGGCTGGCACCTTAGTCCATTGAGCCACAGGCGCCGAGCCTAAAGTATAAAGTTTTAATTATTGTAGGTTCATGATACATTTTAATATTTATCAAAACCAATCCCCTTTAACCATTTATTCTGT
>CAUYRH010151364.1:0-22589 GCA_963574655.1 Perodicticus potto
TGGCAGGTTCGAATCCAGCCCAGGCCCGCCAAACAATGACGGCTGCAACCAAAGAATGGCCAGGCATTGTGGTGAGCGCCTGTGGTCCCAGCTACTTGGGAGGCAGAGGCAGGAGACTCGCTTGAGCCCAAGAATTGGAGGTTGCTGTGAGCTGTGATGCCACAGCACTCTATCCAGGGTGACAGCTTGAGGCTCTGTCTAAAAAAAAAAAAAAAAAGTGCTGGTGAATAATGTATTAGTATGCCTTATTTCTAAATGACTGATATTTATAAATCAAGCTGGCAAGGTATTTGATAAAATTAGTCCTTCTTACTACTGTGACCAGAAAAGAAAAGAAAAAAAAGCCGGCCAGCAGCCCCCAGGTACTAGTCTCCTGCCTCTGGTGCTCAGCATCTCACTCTTTTCTCCCACCCCCAGCTACATCCCGTAGCATGACGGGCCTCGCACACACACACTGAGTACTCTCACAGGCACTTTGAAGCTCATCCTCAACTCCAGCTGTTAGCCACCACCACCCCATTCTTTGGACTCTGTCCTCCAAACTCTGACTTGTTCTGGCTCTGGAAATGTGCTCAGATCTGGGCCATTCATACCTGGGACTATGAGCTGTACTGCCAGCCCTTATATTGAGGCATCCACAGAAGGCTAAATTGCTTCACTGTGCAATGATATCTGACTATATCATTCTCCTCTTCCAAAAATATCAATCATTTTGCATTGTCAGACTCAACTCCTTAGTCTGATCTGATCTGACCTTAAACATTCCAACCCAATTGAAACATTTTCATCACTCTTTCTGAGCTCTGATACCCCAAGCCTATCTTACACATCATACTTATTTATCCCTTACTAACTTGCATGGTTACATTTTACACATGCCATTTCTCCTAGCTGTGGTTGTGAAATCTTTGAAGAGTAGGCCTGTGCCATTCATTTCCTTGCAATTCTTTGAAAATAGCTTTATCGTTTTCAATTGAAGTATTGTATTTAGATACTTCACTTAGCTTAGTGGTCTCCAGTTTTATCTAAGCTGCTACAAAAAACATTATTTTATTCCTTTTTATAGCAAAGTAGTACTCCATAGTATTGTAGGGATGAGGGGAAACTTGCCCTTTCCCCCTGGAAGTTTGCTGAAAGAGCAACTCAAAGTTAAGCGGATTAATAAGAGAAAGGATTTATTTTCCATGCTAATGGGAGAAATCACACAGTGAGAACACATTTTTCCAAGAAGTTCAGATATCTTACAAGGTCTTTTAGTGGGGAGGGGGAAATTGAGCAGTAGAGGGCATGAACAGTTGCTAGGGAGAAGGAATGGGGGAAATAGATTGACTTGTAGATTAACCTGGAACACAATTGTTTATGACCCAAATGATTTGGGCCAGGTCCACCTATATTCCTGACCCTTCATTATTAAAGTATTTTGAGATAACAGGCAGGGGGATAGACCAGGGGGCAGGAAGGGGAGTCATTTGTTCCCTTTGATCCTTAAACAGGACGGTCCAGTTTATGCTGATAGAGGAAAGTCCTCCTCCAGTGTTTCTTGACCTTGAATGGTCTTCAGTTAAAAATATTCTTCAGGGACTCATATTTTGGTATGAAATTGCCTTATCTCCTTCAGTATGTGTATACCACATTTTCTTTATCCATTCATCAGTTGATAGGCACTTAGATTGATTCCATAGCTCTGCAATTATTAATTGTGCTGCAGTAAATATTTAGGTATGGGTGTTTTTTTGATTCAGGTTCTAACTTATAAGCAGGAGGTAACTAAGGGTATGTATGGTCACAAAGTGGTATAGTGAAAACCAAGAAGGAGAGAGGCGTGGAAGGATGTAAGGAATAAACAAATTACCTATCAGGTCCAATGTACACTATTCTGATGGGTACACTAAAAGCGCTGAATTCAGCATTATGTCATTCATCCAGGTAACAAAATATGCTTATACCCCTAAATCTATTGAAACAAAATAAAGATTTTGGCCTGGCGTGGTGGCTCATGCCTGTAATCCCAGCACTGTGGGAGGCTGAGGAGGGAGAATTGCTTGAGCTCAAGAGTTCGAGACTCTCCTGAGCGAGAGTGAGACCCCAACTCATGAAAAAAAATGGAGAAAACTAGCGAGTGCCTGTAATCCCAGCAGCTTCCAGAGGCTGAGGCAGCAGGATGCCCACAGCCTGAGTCTGAGGTTGCAGAGAGCTTACACGCTTACTGCACTCTGCTCACGGGCATAGGGTGGGACTGTGTCTCAACAAAAAAAAAAAAAAAAAAAAAAAAAGAAAGCTTCATTTATTTATTTTTATTTATTTATTTTTTTGGCAGTTTTTGACCAGGGTCAGGTCTGAACCCACCACCTCCGGTATATGGGGCCAGCGTCCCACTCCTTTGAGCCACAGGCACCGCCCAGCTTTATTGTTTTTGTAAAATTCATGCTCATTCATTGTAAATTAGTCATGTCACAAAAGAGTATAAAAACAAAGTAAAAAGGTAGAAATATTGCCTGTTGTTTCATACAGACACATGAATTGATGTACAGACATTATACAAAGAGGAGCATTTTGTGTTTGTTAACTTTTTCTTCATTTAATTTTTCTATATTTTCAATATAAAAGGGTATAGAAATCTACATAGTCTTTTTGAATAACCATATATGTGTATTATTCTTCTTGGCAATATTTTAGAAATTATTTAAGCAATATCCCTTGACTAATATGTTTATTTTCTTATTTTTATTTATTTATTTTTTTAGAGACAGAGTCTCACTTTGTCACTCTTCGTAGAGTGCCATGGCGTCACAGCTCACAGCAACCTCCAGCTCTTGGGTTTAGGTGATTCTCTTGCCTCAGCCTCCCAAAAAGCTCGGACCACAGGTGCCTGCCACAAAGCCTGGCTATGATGTTTTTTTATTGAATGTTGCTCCTTGTTATCTATTATAAAGATTTTATAAGACATATTCTTCTTCTTCTTCTTTATTTATTTATTTATTTTTTTGAGACAGAGCCTCAAGCTATCATCCTGGGTAGAGTGCTGTGGCATCACAGCTCACAGCAACTTCCAATTCTTGGGCTCAAGCAAGTCTCCTGCCTTCACCTCCCAAGTAGCTAGGACTATAGGTGCCAGCCACAACGCCCAGCCATTTTTTTTTTTTTTTTTTTTTTTTTGGTTGCAGCCGTCATTGTTGTTTGGCGGGCCCGAGATGGATTCGAACCCACCAACTCAGGTGTACATGGCTGGCTGGCACCTTAGCCCATTGAGCCACAGGCGCTGAGCCTTCTTTTTTTTTGAATGGTAAGATAGCATTTTATTAGAGAGAAAGGAATACAGAAGCAGCAAAAAAGAACCAGAGCTTCTGGCAAAAGAGAAGACCCAAGTTGAAAGTCTCTCTATAAGACATTCTTTATTTAAAACCTTTTCAAGAATGTACAGTTAAGGCCAGGCACGGTGGCTCATGCCTACAATCCTAGCACTCTGGGAGGCTGAGGTAGGTCGACTGCCTCAGCTCACAAGTTTGAAACCAGCCTGAGCCAGAGCAGGACCTTATCTTTAAAAATAGCTGGGCATTGTGGCTGGCACCTGTAAGTCCCAGCTACTCAAGAGACTGAGTCAAGAGAATTGCTTCAGCCCAAGACTTTGAGGTTACTGTGAGACTGTGAGCTGTGATGCCATGGCACTCTACTAAGGGCAACAAAATGAGACTATTTCAAAAAAAAAAAAAAAGGAATGTACAGTATAGTTAAATGGGGATATATGTATTAAACTATGGTTTCTATAATGTCAAAGGGAACTGTGCCATTCACTTTTGTGTCTGCTGGGGCACCTGATACAAAGCCTTCAAAGTACATATAGTTAGTAAACACAAGCTGAGTAAATAATGAGTACATTAGTGATTATTTAACATCTGTTTATATAAATGACCTAATGTGTGCTGCCATTGGATGTTCTGGGAGAAGCCAAACCAGATTTACGCTACTTCTTTTCACAAACAGCAATAAAATAAAACATAGGGGGGAAAGTAATAGGGCTTCAAATAAGCAGAATAAGAGGCCTTTGAGTGAACATTGCCTCTTGTGTTTATTTGATCCTTCTAACGTTGCTATGTGAAGATAAAGCTGATCTTCATTGGGTGGATTTTGCGCATGAAGAATCTTGAACTCAGATAGAACAAATTACTTGTCCACGGCCAACAGTAGCCTCACAGTGTTTCCACCAGTCCAGTGTTTTCCCAAACATACCACTCTGCCTTTTAACCAAATATAGTTTTTTCACCCATTTCATTATAATAAAGAATTCTGCTGTAGGAATTGGCTTCTTAGAATAGCTGCGTATTCAAGAAGTCTCTTCTTTTACAGGAATAAAAACACAAATTGGAGAATAAAACTAAATATTTTTCTATTTTTTCAGTGGCTTCTAACAGACCAGCAACACCTGAGGGTGACTGGACGTTTACTTAGTAACCTGTCTTGCTTTTTTTCCAGTAAGTGAAGATTGATGTTTGTTGACAATTTGTGACTTGTTTGGGTAAGGAAGGAGTGTGTCCTACTTACTAAGCACGTGTATTAATAGTTCCCTAAGAGCAGGCAGAGATTCTATCCCACTGTTTAATTCATCCCCAGCACTTAAACACTGTCTTGAACTAGTTAAAGTATAAAATAATATGTATTTATATTAAAGTAGTGAAGGAGGAAGGAAGAAAACAAGTTTGATATTGATATCTATTACAGAATAGTATGCCTTAACAATCACTGCCATTGACCTATTTTTATTTCGATAAATAATTCTAATTTCCTCAAAACCTCCTCAATGACTGACCCAATTAAGATTAGATCAGTTTTCTAAGACTTTCTATTATTTATTTTCTCTTTTTTAGTGTAGTTTTATCAATATTCATTTTCCTTACACAGATAAATGTAAAATATTTCTTATTGTTGTAACAAGTAATATTATTAAGTTGAAATAATTGTGTGTTTACTCTCCCATCCATACTCATACAAACACACTTTAAGTAAATCGAACACTTAGCTAAGATTTACTAGGTAGAACCAATTTCAGATATTTAAAACCCGTGTTCACTTACTATCCCATTATCCCTTCATATCTCTGGGTTCTGTATCTGTGCATTAAACCAACAGTAGATAGAAAGTATTCAAAAAAAAATGAATGGTTGCACCTGTACTGAACATATACAGACATTTTTCTTATTATTTCTTAAACAATACAATATAACAACTACTTACACAGCATTCACATTAGATCAGGTATTATAGGCAATCTAGAGATGATTTATAGTATAGGGGAGGATTTGTGTAGATTATACACAAATATAATTTTATTAATATATAAGAGCTTGAGCATCTGTGGATTTTGGTATCCAAAAGATCCTGGAACCAATCCCTAATGGATACCAAGGGATGACTGTGTAACAATCTATTCAATCCTTGTGTTTAGAAGAAAAAGTGGTGTCAATATCTAACACAGCTCATAAAAGAGAATGTGCTCTGATAGGCCGGTAAGAAGAGTCATTGGCCTATGCAAGTCAGCTAAGTCTTATTTATGCTACAATACACACATGAAAAAGGCCTCCTAGATCATAGTAGTTTATGAAAAGGTTTATTTCTCACTGTGTATCACGTGATTGATAAGATCGCATCATCACTCTTTATGGTGACATCTATGCTGACAGACTAGCTTCCGTCTGGGAGACCCAGGTTATCTCAGGTCAAAGGAGAAAGAAAAGATGGTAGACCAGACTGGACTCATGAAGCTCCTACTCAGAAATGAGTATGTATCTGCTCATAGGTTATTTGCTGCAAAGAACATAACAGTGCTTGTGAAACCCTACAATTTATAGGTTAAAGCCTGATCTTCAATGTGATAATTTTAAGAGATGATGAATTTAGGTGGTGAAGCCCTCATGAATGGGATCAGTTTCCTCATAAAAGAGGCCCCATGGAGCTCATCTGCTCCTGCCAGCAGGAGAGGATGCAATGAGCAGGGGCCATCTGTGACGCCCTCATCTGGCACTGAGTGGCCTTGAGCCTTAGTCTTGGTCTCTTTAGCCTCTGGAACTGGAAGAAATAAATTTCTACTGTTTATAAATTACCCAGTGTAAAGTATTTTGTTATGATATTCCTAATGAATTTAGATAAAATGCAAACATCTCTTTATGACCCTGATTTCAGCCTGGGTGGAGTGGCTCACGCCTATAATCCTAGCACTCCAGGAAGCCCAGGTGGGTGGATTGTTTGAACTCAGGAGTTCAAGACCAGTCTGAGCAAGAGCCAGATCCCATCTCTAAAAATAGCTGAGCGTTGTGGTGGGCACCTGTATTCCCAGCTACTTGGGAGGCTAAGGCAAGAGAATCACTTGAGCCCAAGTGTTTGAGGTTGCTGTGAACTCTGACACCACAGCACTCTACTGAGGGTGACAAAATGAGACTGTCACAAAACAAAACAAAACAAAACAAAAGCTGATTTTAATCCTTTTGGATAAATACTCCCAAATAGGATTGCTGGATTAGATAATAAAATTAGTCTTACTTCTTTTGTGAAACCTTCCATAGTGTACCGGCTACACCAGTTTTTAATTACCAACAACAGTAGGCAACATTTCCAATTTCTCCATATCCTTGCCAATACTTATTGCTTGTTTTGGTTTTTTAATAATAACCATTCTGACAGGCATAAAGTAATAGTTCTACCTTTGATTTGAATTTCTTCGATGATTAATTCTAATGATGTTGAGCATTTTTTTATAAAGCTTTTGGCCATTTGTATGTCTTCTTTGGAGAAATGTTTATTCAAGCCTTTAGCTCATATTTTAATTGGGATTTTATGGGGCTTTTTTGGGGAGGTGGGTTTTAGTTTTGTGCTATTGAGTTGTAGGAGTTTTGTATAAACTTTGGAGATTAACCCCTTTTCAGATATATTGTTTGCAAGTTTCTCTTCAATTCCTTATTTTTCTTTTTCACTGTGTTGATCGTTTCTTTTGATGTATTTAGCTTTTTAGTTGTTGTAATCCCATTTGTTTATATTTTCTTTTGTTGCCTGTGTTTTTGGTATTATATTCATGAAATCACCATAAAAGCCAATGTTAATGAAATCACCATAAAAGCCAGCTTTTCTTCTGTTTTTTTTCCTAGTTTTATAGTTTTGGGGTCTTACATTTAAATCTTTCATCCATTTTGGATTGATTATTGTGTATGGCATAAGAGTCCAAATTAATTCTTTGGCATGTGGATATATAGTTTCCCTAACACCTTTTGTTAAAGAGACTATACTTTCCCCATTGTGTATTCTTTTCCTTTTCTTTTTTTAAGACAAAGTCTCACTGTGTCGCCCTTGGTAGAGTGCTGTTGCATCACAGCTCACAGCAACCTCAAACTCTTGGGCTTAAGTCAGTGGTTCTCAACCTTCCTAATGCCATGACCCTTTGATACAGTTCCTAATTTTTTTTTTTTTTTTCAGAGACAGAGCCTCAAGCTGTCACCCTGGGTAGAGTGCTGTGGCATCACAGCTCACAGCAACCTCCAATTCCTGGGCTCAAGTGAGTCTCTTGCCTCCGCCTCCCAAGTAGCTGGGACTACAGGCACCCGCCACAACGCCCAGCCATTTTTTGATTGCAGCCGTCATTGTTGTTTGGTGGGCCCGGGCTGGATTCGAGCCCACCAGCTCAGGTGTACGTGGCTGGCGCCTTAGCCCGTTGAGCCACAGGCACTGAGCCTACAGTTCCTAATTTTGTGGTGACCCCCAACCATAAAATTATTTTTGTTGCTACTTCGTAACTGTAATTTGGCTAATGTTATGCAACGTAAAGTAAATATCTGATACATTGGATGGTCTTAAGTGACTCCTGTGAAAGGGTCAATTGATCCCCAAAGGGGTCTCAACCCACAGGTTGAGAGCCACTGGCTTAAGTGATTCTGTTGCCTCAGCCTCCTAAGTAGCTAGGACTACAGGGGCCTGCCACAATGCCCAGCTATTTTTTTGTTGTAGTTGTCACTGTTGTTTAGCAGGCCTGGGCAGGGTTTGAACTCCCAGCCCTGGTGTATGTAGCTGGCATCCTAAATACTGAGCTATGGGTGCCAAGCCCTCATTGTGTATTCTTAACACCTTTGTTGAGAATCAGTTGACTGTGTATGTATGGATTTATTTCAGGCTCTCTATTCTGTTTCATTGTTCTATATGCCTCTCTTTATGCCAGTATCAGAGTGTAGCTTTGTAATATAGTTTGCATTCAGGAAGTGTAATGATCCAGATTTGTTCTCTCATAAGATTGATTTGGCTATTTGTGGTCTTTTGTTGTTCCATATGAACGGAACCATTTAGGATTCACTTTTCCACTTTTTGTAAAAGTTGCCATTGGAATTTAAATAGAGATTGAACTGAATCTGTAGACGGCTTTGAGTGGTATGAACACTTTAACTATACTGTAGTAAGTCTTCCATTCCAAAAACATGAGATATCTTTTCGTTTATATGTTGTTTAATTTCATTGTTACATCAATGTTTTGTAGTTTTCAATATTCAAGTCTTTCATCTCCTTGGTTAAGTGTATTACTAGGTATTTTATTCTTTTGGTATGATTTTAAATGAAATTGTTGCCCTAATTGTTGCCTTTTTGAACAAGGCATTTTTAGTGTATAGAAATACAATTGATTTTTGTATGCTGATTTTGTAGTTTTTATATCTGCAGCCTTACTGGATTTATATATTATTTTAGAAGGGTTCTTTTTTTTTTTAATAGAACCTGAAGGTTTCCTTTTTTAATTTTAATTTTAATTTTTTTTTTTTTTTACAAATACGACCATGCCATCTGAAACAAGAACAATTTTACTTCTTCCTTTTCCATTTGTATGTCTTTTTATTCCCTTAATTGCTGTGTCTAGGACTTCCAGTACTAGTTTGAATAGTAAGCAAGAAGAGGAGTTATTTTTGGCTTTTTTCCTGATGTTATAAGAGAAGCTCTCAGTTATTTATTTATTTATTTGTTTGTTTTTGAGACAGAGTCTCACTTTCTTTTTTTTTGAGACAGAGCCTCAAGCTATCACCCTGGATAGAGTGCCGTGGCATCCACAGCTCACAGCAACCTCCAATTCCTGGGCTCAAGTGAGTCTCCTGCCTCCACCTCCCAAATAACTGGGACTACAGGCTCCCGCCACAACATCCGGCAATTTTTTTGGTTGCAGCCGTCATTGTTATTTGGCGGGCCTGGGCTGGATTTGAACCCGCCACCTCAGGTTTACGTGGCTGATGCCTTAGCCCATTGAGCCACAGGCGCCGAGCCCAGAGTCTCACTTTCTTGCCCTCAGTAAAGTGCTGTGGTGTCATAGCTCACAGCAACCTCAAACTTTTGGACTCAAGGGATTCTCTTACCTCAGCCTCCCAAGTAGCTAGGACTACAGGCGCCCACCACAACACCCGGCTATTTTTGGAGACCTGGTCTTGCCCTGGCTCAGGCTGTTCTGGAACCTGTGAGCCCAGTCAATCCACCTGCCACGCCCTCCCAAGTGCTGGGATTACAGGCATGAGCCATTGTGCCCAGTCTCAGTTTTTTATATACATGTATGATGATAGGTTGGACATTTTGTAGATGCTCTTTATTATGCTGAGGAATTTTTTTTTTCTACTCCTACTTTGTTAAGACTTTTTACTAAGAAAAGGGTGTTGAGTTTTTCTGAATTTATTAACATAATCAGATGATTTTTATCTTTTATTCTGTTACTGAGATATATCACATTAATTGATTTTTGTCTATTGATCCATCCTTGGATCTCTGGATAAAATCCTACTTGGTAATGGTGTATGATCCCTTTAATTTGTTCTTGGATTTGATTTGCTATATTTTGTACTGTGGATTTTTTAATCTATATTCATCAGGGATATTGATCTGTGGTTTTCTTTTGGTATCTTTTTCTGACTTTGGCATTATAATAAGGTCTTATAAAATAAGCTTGAAGTATTCTTTCCTCCTTAATTTATTGAAAGAATTTGAGAAGCTTTGGCTTTTTTTTTTAATATTTGGTAGAATTTATCAGTGAAGCCATCTGGCTCAGGACTTTGTTGGAAGGCTTTAGAAAGTCTAGACTACTGATTCAATGTATATATTAGTTATAGTTCTGTTCAGACTTTCTATTTCTTCATAGTTTAGCTTTGGTAACTTGTATGCTTCTAGGAATGTATCTATTTTTTAGATTACCCAATTTGTTGGCAGATAATTATGTACAGTCATGTGGTACATAATGATGTTTGGGTCAATGATAAATTACATATATTACAGTGGTTCTGTGAGATTATAACACCATATTTTTATTTTGTACTTTGTCTATGTTTAGATATGTTTGGATATACAAATACTTACCATTGTGTTACAATTGCCTACAATATTCAGTACAGTAAATGTCATAAAGGTTAGCAGCCCAGGAGTGATTGTCTATACCACATGGCCCTGGGATATATTAGACTATATCATCTAAGTTTGTTTAAATACACTATGTGACATTCAGATAACAAAATTTCCAAATGATTTATTTCTCAGAGCATATTCCTGTTAAGTGATACATGACTGTAGTCTCTAGTGATCATTTTTATTACTGTGGCATAATTGTAATGTTTCTTCTTTCATTTCTAACTTTATTCATTTGAATGTTCTCTTTTTCTTGTCTTACTTAGTGTAGCTAATGGTTTATTTTACTTTAAAAAAAACTCTTAGTGCTATTGATTTTAGATTGTTTTTCTGTTTTTTATTATGTTTATTTCTTCTCTAATCTTTATTTTTCCCTTCTACTGACTTTGGAATTAGTTTGTTCGAACTTTTCTAGTTCCCTGATAGGTAAAGTTAAGTTGTTTATTTGACCTCTTTCTTCCTTTTCAATGTAGGCATTCATTACTATGAATTACCCTTGTTGTATGGCTTTTGCTGCATCCCATAAATTTTGGTATGGTGTATTTCATTTTTTATTCATCTCAAGGTATTTTCTAATTTCTTTTCTGATTTCTTCTGTAACTCAATAATTGTTCAAGAGTGTGTTGATCAATTTACCAATATTTGAGAATTTTTCCAGTTTTTTTCTATTATTGATTCTAGTTTCATTCTCATAAAAGATGCTTTGTTTAATTTTAGTCTTATTAAATATTTCAGTATTTGTTTTGTGCCTCTAATGTGATATATCCTGGAAAAAGATTCTTACACACTTGAGAAGAATGTGAATTCTGGGTG
Source organism: Perodicticus potto (assembly GCA_963574655.1). Classification (NCBI taxonomy): domain Eukaryota; kingdom Metazoa; phylum Chordata; class Mammalia; order Primates; family Lorisidae; genus Perodicticus; species Perodicticus potto. The sequence goes on from CAUYRH010151364.1 coordinate 11,209, forward strand.
GAATATTTTGTAAAATGTCTTTTCAGTCTATTTGGTCTGTAGTGTTATTCAAGACCTCTGTTCCTTTATTGATGTTCTGTTGGGATAGTCTGTCCATTATCAAAAGTGAGGTATTGAAATCTACTATAATTAATTCATAAAGCTTCTATTTCTTTGCCTAGTTTTTCATTTCCTTCCTAAGACTTTGTATTTTCTATATGTTTGTGATTGTTCATTATTGCTCATTTCTATGCTAATTAGAAAAAACTGAAGCATTTTTTTCTGATAATTGTTTAAAATCATTGTGAGACAATGCAGTGTATCTGTCATCTTGCTATTGGCATCAATAGAATTTTTGCATTGTTTGTTTGAGATCCTCCTCATTTGTAGTATGTTACATGAGTTTCTGTTGAAACTTGTACTCTTGGGATATTTCTCTTGACATCACTCTGGGAAGTAGAAAGTTATGGTAGAAGTCTAGGTTCTCCACGTGGCTACCATTGACACCTGAGGGGGTATCTCATTATTCTTTGGTGCAGGTGGGAGTTCAGCTCCCCAAGAGACTCCATAGATGATTTCCTGCCTGGAAGAGACACTTAGTGTGTTACTCTTGTTAGCACATCCTTCACTGACACCATGGGTGAAGGAATGACCACTGGGCATTGGTAAAAGCCCTTTACCTCCACTGGGCCTCACTAGCATCATTGCTTGCATGGACTAAGAATGGTTCTTCATTAGTGTCAGGTGGAATCAGTGCTCCACATTCCCCAAACCATCTCCACTGATTCCTCAGGGGAGGGAGTCCTCACTACCACCAGACAAGTGGGCAGTGCTATTTTTTGCTCAGCATTTGATAGCCCCCTAGCAGGGTGATGTGAGGATTGGGGCATTTTGCTACAGCCTGATGAGAGTTGAAATCTAGGCTCCCTTGTCATCCTTTGGTGGCACAGATTTTTCTGCAGTATTTTGCTGGAGTAAAGCAGTATTTGTCTTAGTCTCACTAGGTTGCTTCTTTCCCGCTCTTCTGGATAGAAAAAGAGGGCTTAGATGGGATATTTTTTTTGTCTGCACTTGTTGGCATTTGTAGGTTGTCAGCTTTTGCTCCATAACTGAGATTTAGGAGGCAATAAAAGAATCCCAGGAAACTCACCATTGTCTCATTCATTAGATTCCAAGATCTCTAGTAAGTCTGCTTTTTTTTACTCCAACTTGTAAGGTCTTATACATTATGTAATTTGCACAGTTTTTAGTTGTACTTAGTGAGAGACATAGGGAAAATATGTCTACTTCATCATCTCAGAATCAGTTTGCTATCTCTTTGAAAGTTATTATGATTACATACTTTAGTAAATTATACATATATTAACAAAAGTAAATGTGTAGGAAAATTAATGGATCAATAAGATCTAACTTTATCTGAAATAATTTGTACCAAATTAGACATGAATCAGAAAATTAAAAATATTCAAGGTTTCTGCACTGAAATTGTAATATTTCTAGATTTTCAGAACACTCTAAAGAAACAAAAACTAGAAATCATAAAAGTTGCATTACTGATATGGCTTGTAAAAGACAGATGGAACCAGTCAGTGAATCTGAGCCTCCATCCTTCTTCCTCTAATGCCATAGCCTGAACATCGAAAGGCAAATTAATACATATTTATAGATATAAAGTTAAAATGAAAATGTGATACTTATCGTTATGTTTATAATACCCTAATACAACTTTTAAAAATCTTGGCTAGAAAAGAGAAGAGAAAATTCATGTTCTCTATGCTGCTTGACTCTGATTTCCCACTTTTTTTTTACGTATTTCTTTCAATTGGCTGAACTAGAAAAGTTAAGCTGTCCCTTAGAAAGTTTTGGTTTTGGCCAGACACAGTGGCTCATGCTTGTAATCCAAGCATTCTGGGAGGCCAAGGCAAGTGGATTGCTTCAGCTAAGGAGTGTGAGACCAGCCTAAGCAAGAGTAAGATCTTGTTTCTACTAAATATTAAAAAAACAAAAAAGAAACTTGCTGAGCATGGTGGCATTTGCCTGCAATCCCAGCTACCTTGGAGGCTAAGGCAAGAGGATTGCTTGAGCCCAAGAGTTTGAGGTTGCTATGATGCACCCAGGGCAACAGAGTGAGGCCATCTCAAATATAAATGAGTTCAATGTCAGTATGAACATTGACATATGCATTGTATAAGACCCGTGTCCGTATATTGCCCACATATAGGAACATACTTGTGCAAGTGCATGTGCACACACGTGAATATGCTTTATAAAACAAAGCTAACTATATCTTCGCACCTGCAACTTCTGGGTGGCAATAAACTTGACATTGAAACCCATAAGATGAAGAGGTTAATTTTCTACTCTCTTTGGACACTGGAACAGATGCTGTCTTAAACTTCAAAGGGATTTGACTACTTTTTGAGTTTCATTAATGAACAACAACTTTTCACAGCCTAGTTGAAAAAAAAACTAACAAAACATACAAAGAAAAAAGACCAATGAGAAATTCATTAGCCTATTCTTTCTGAAAAGATTTTAAGGATAGAAAGGAAGTCAAACTCAAAATATTTTATCTTTCCCAGGAAACGGGACTGTACTGTATTTGTTGTTTTTTAAACCTGATAGTCCATCCTGTGGCCTCACATCATGACAAGGAACTCGATTGCCTCGTGAGAAGATAGGCTTTGAAAGCTAATTTGTTAAGATGCTTTACATAATGAAAAGAGAAAACCAAATTTATAATAAACACTTCCATTTTTTGTGCTTTATTAGTATGAACTAAAAATAAAATCCTAAGCCCTCTGCTAACTGAATGGACCCTCTTGACTAAAGAGATGCCAGAAACACCTTAAAACTGATTACCTAGCTATGACGGGAGGGATAAAGCACAATTAAAAGCTGATAATTTCCCTCCATAAATATTCATGACTCCTCCTATAGCTGTGGAATACATGTATTTGACTACTAAGCTCAGTATAAATCCTGTTCTATTTGATGTCTTCTTTGAAGCTGGGACTCTGCTTCCCAACCTGTTGTCATGGTCAGCCAATATGTTGCGACCCTTTGTGAGAAATAAAGCTCTCCCATTTCCAAAGTATAAACCTCATTAATCTTTTCTTTAGTTACACACTGGCTTATCCAATTCTGACTGTTGAGTGTAGCTCACAGTATTGCAGTTTGAAGAGAATGGCCAAAGAAAAGAATAAGGACTCAATAGTTTTGAACATTCTGATAGGTAGGTTCTGAATAGAAGAAAGTAGATCAAATAATATTCTATCCCACCAAATTAAAAAGATGTTCTGTTAGAAAAATTTACATGGCCATAATGTTTACTGATATATATATTAGAAGAGATTTTTAAAAGATCAAAATTACGTATTTGTTAACATTATACCCACAATTGCAAATATCTTCAAGAGAAGCAGACAAAGGTTTGGATTGTATTTCTGGTAGATGTGGATTGCAATATCAGCTTCACTGTTTCAGCTGTGTTATTTTGAGCAACTAACTTATTTTTTAGCTTTTGGTTTCTGTTTTCGTAAAATGATGTGGTAATAATGATCTTTAATGCTTTAATCAAAGGTTCAGGGGCCCAGATGTGTTTTGAAAGCTGGAAGAAAATCTTTTTTTTAATGTATAAACTTACCTTGAGGAAATAGTTCATCATAACTGAGATACTCATTAAACCCTGATCTAAAAATTTTTTATGTACTGCGAGTAATGAGAAAATAAATACAAACTATTTTTGTTATCTAGAGACTTGCTAGATGCAGATGACTGAAATGAATTATTAAGTTTTATTATGGAGACATAAAATTCCATGACATTTCAGAGAGAAAGAGAAGATAGATTTTGGTAAAGCAGGGTAAGTAGGAAAAATTTATAAAAGAGATGGTAGTTGGACTTATTTCTTATTTCTTCAATTTCATTATTTTTCACATTCCTTTCACTACTCTTCCTGGTTCATTTTTTTTTTCATTTCTTCTTTAATTTGATAAAATCATAGCAGTAATTCCCTATATGTCCTTCCAAATTTAAGCCCTATATGGATAGCACTTATGTACATGTGGCAGCTGAACCCTGCTTTAGTTTAAAACACCAAACATCACAGTTAGTAGTGATCTTAAATTTGAAAGGTTACAGGTATGCCTGTGTTAACTTTATTATTTCTAATAATTATATGTTTTAATGACTTTTTTTCTTTTTTTGAGACAGAGCTTCAAGTTGTCACCCTGGATAGAGTGCCATGGCATCACAGCTCACAACAACCTCCAATTCCTGGGCTCAAGCGAGTCTCCTGCCTCTGCCTCCCAAGTAGCTGGGACTACGGGCGCCTGCCACAACGCCCGGCCGTTTCTTGGTTGCAGCCGTCATTGTTGTTTGGCGGGCCCGGGCTGGATTCGAACCCACCAGCTCAGGTGTACGTGGCTGGCGCCTTAGCCTGTTGAGCCACAGGTGCCAAGCCTTTTAATGACCTTTTGAAAATAGGTTTATTAAGGTAAAATTTGGATGCCATAAAGTTAACTTGTTTTAAGTGTGCCTTTATTTTAAGTAAATTTTCAGAATTTTACAGCTATCACCACTATCGCCAGTATAAGATATTTCTGAATTGTACAGCTGTCGCCAACTATTGTCAGTTATAAGATATTTCTGACATCCAAAAAAGAGAATTTAGAAGTTTTGAATGCCTAGAAGGTCAATGCAGTACAATCACTATATATTACATAACAACCTAATAATGCATGTTGGTATTCCCAGGGGATTTGGGACAGTGCTCCATAAAAGGCATTAGTATTTCCATAATGAATCAGATATTCACTCTACTATTCACTCTAAATGAAGTAAGAGTTCAAGTCATCCAAAACATTATGACACGCTTGGTGTCCAGAATGTCTTTGATTTTGAAATTGCCAGTAAGGTATTGTAGACCTGTAGTACTCACCTTATAGGATCTTCGTGAGAATTAAAGAGTAAGGTGCTTGCCACAGCACTGAAGGCATAGTGGACTCAATCTCCCTGAATCAGTAATGTATTAGAAAGTGTGGTGGTCCTCTCTTTTTAAAAAGCCCTGTCTATGTGGCCAGGAAACTTGGTTCCATGACCTTCTGTCTGGTTAACTGTTATGATATACTGGGTCACATTTAATGCCTATGAATAAGGCACTGTTTTTAGCCCTTTGCATGAATTAATTATTTTAATCTATATGTCAACCTTATGACATGGACACATATTATTATTCCTATTTTATTTTATTTTAAGACAGAGTCTCAAGCTGTCACCCTGGGTAGAATGCCATGGCCTCACAGCTCACAGCAACCTTAAACTCTTGGGCTTAAGCAATTCTCTTGCCTCAGCCTCCCGAGTAGCTGGGACTACAGGTGCCTGCCACAACGCCCGGCTATTTTTTTTTCCTTTGCAGTTGTCATTGTTGTTTTAGCTGGCCCTGGCAGGTTGGAACCCGTGAACCTCAGTGTATGTGGCTGACGCCATACCCACTGAGCTACGGGTATCACCCTATCATTCCCATTTTATTAATAATGCAAGAGAGGCACATACAGTTTAAACAATTTGCCTGAATCATAAAGCGACCAAGCAGTAGAGGCAGGATTCTCATCCATGTATTCTTACCCTAAAGTCCATTCTCTGAAACACCAGGCTTTGTTTTCTAAATAACTTTAACATTGCTAAAACCCTCTGAGTACTGGTTTTCTAATTTTTTAAATAAAAGGAGAACAAAATTGCTTTTTTTTTGCCACAGAATCTCATTCATTGCTTCTGGCTAGAGTGCTGTGGTAACGCAGCTCACAGCAACCTCAAACTCTTGAACTTAAGCCATCTTCTTGCCTCAGCCTCCCAAGTAACGAGGAGTACAGGTACTCAACACCGTGCCTGGCTAATTTTTCTATGTCTAGTTTTTTTTTTTTTTTTTAGTACAATCAGGATCTCACTCTTGCTAAAGCTAGGCTGAAACTCCTAAGCTCAACCAATCCACCAGCCGAGAGAACCCAGACTGCTAAAATTACAGGTGTGAGCCACTGTGGCCTGGCCGAAACTGCATATTTTAGTTCACTTGATGTTACAAACTCATGGTATTTGGGATCTTGGTGTATATATTGTCCCAATTAACATTTTGGACTAAGGAAACTAAGGTCCAGACATTTAGCAACATACTTGAGGTCATACAGTTAGTGACAGACTAAAGTCTGTCTGTCAAAATTAATAGAATGCTTCGGTCATCAGGAGTTTCAGAGACATAAAGACTTTTATTTGCTTTAGGTGCCCAGTTTCCTGGCTGTCAGTAGTTAGAAGATACTTTTAATTCTTTCAGCTTTCTTGAAAGAATGTATCTAGGTAAAATGAGTGAAAGGACAGGGCCCATTTCTTATCTTTCTATCACCCTGGCCTAGTACAATGCCTGGAATAGAGTAGAAACGTAATATACATGTTTTTAACAAGAAAAAGAAATGTTTACTGGGCATTTGTAGGCATTTAATATGCATTTGACATTTTATCCTCACATTAGCACTTCGGAAGAGGTACCAAGATTAACCCAGAGAACAGGAAGCTTAGACAGACTAAGAGCAGCTCGGCACCTATAGCACAGTAGTACAGCACAAGCCACATACACCAAGGCTGTTGGGTTCGAATCCGGCCCAAGCTAGCTAAACAACAATGACAACCGCAATAAAAAAAAAATGGCTGGGTGTTGTGGTTGGTGCCTGTAGCCCCAGCTACTTGGGAGGCTGAGGCAAAAGAATCACTTGAGCACAAAAGTTTGAGGTTGCTGTGAGCTGTGACGCCATAGCACTCTACGGAGGGCAACATATTGAAACTCTGTCTCAAAAAAAAAAAAAGAAAGAAAGAAAGACTAAGAGCATGTCTGGTTGTGCAACCCTGAGTAATCGGCTTAATTTCTAAACCTCCAAGAATATACAAACTTAGGCAGTCCCACCTGCCTTCAAATCCTGTGGCATTTAAAAGTATAATGAATTCATTTACAAGTATTCATACAATGTAAGGTGACTCATAATTTTTTCAATGTAAATGCATTTTAGGTGAGTTGATATGTAATTTCAAAATACTACTTTGTATGGAATGGGAAAGAGCACTCACTTTAAAGACTATTAAAAATCTAAACAGAGGCTCAGCGCCTGTGGCTCAGTGGGCTAAGGCGCCAACCACATACACCTGAGCTGACAGGTTCGAATCCAGCCCAGGCCTGCCAAACAACAATGGTGGCTGCAACCAAAAAATGGCCGGGCGTTGTGGCGGGCGCCTGTAATCCCAGCTACTTGGGAGGCGGAGGCAGGAAAACTTGCTTGAGCCCAGGAATTGGAGGTTGCTGTGAGCTGTGATGCCACAGCACTCTACCCAGGGTGACAGCTTGAGGCTCTGTCTCAAAAAAAAAAAAATCTAAACAGAGGGAGGCACCTGTGGCTCAGTGAATAGGACACCGGCCTCATATACCGAGAGTGGCTGGTTCGAACCCGGCCCCAGCCAAACTGCAACAACCAAAAAAAAAATAGCCAGGCACCTGTAGTCCCAGCTACTCGGGAGGCTGAGGCAAAAGAATCGCCTAAGCCCAAGAGCTGGAGGTTGCTGTGAGCTATGACGCCACAGCACTCTACTGAGGGCGACAAAGTGAGACTCTGTCTCTAAAAAAAAAAAATCTAAACGGAAATAATGACTACAATTTATTGCACTGGTCCTGGGATCGAACTTATTCAGATAAGCTTGAAGTTATACTAGGAACAACATGCAGCACAGTTAATAAAAGACAACAATGGGTGGGTGGCACCTGTGGCTCAAAGGAGTAGGGCCCCATATGCCTCATGTGGTGGGTTCAAACCCAGCCCCGGCCAAAAACTGCAAAAAAAAAAAAAAAAAAGACAACAGGGGCACATTAAATAAAACAACAAACAATGGTGTCTGGAAATCATGTACTTCCCATCCCAACCACTGAAGCTTTAACCCTCCTTTCTACACAGTTCCATAGTCCACTGATTCAACTTGAGTTGGCTGGTTTTTCCCAGGGAGATAAAGCTAGATGAAGAAATGATGTAATCCAGACAATTTGACTGCTGTAGGGGGCCTCCCGATTAACTGCTGGTCTGGTAGGTTTAGGACCTGCCAGACCTTCACCCACTGCCTCCCATTCTTATTGTTTTATCAATTTAGCTCCCACCCTCAAGATGCCTTTCTTGAGTAGTTTAGGTGGATTGATTTAGAAGATTACGTTTGAATTGGAATGTTGTATCAGGTTGTGAGTAAACTGATTAGTGCTTATTATGGGTCCTGGGTTCTGCCAATTATTATTTAAGATAAGGTTAACATGGTCTCCACTTGGAACTTAAATGTTTAAAACTGTAATTCTGGAAATGGAAGAACAAAACAGTCTTGAAGAAGCTACTCTCACGGTTATCCAGAATCCCTGCCTTCTGACAAATAAAGTTTGGTGGACTTAAAAAAAAAAAAAAAGAAAGAAAATCTAAATTTCAATGCAAATCAAGCTGGAGGAGGCGTGAATTCACAGCTATTGGTTGCAATGCACGCTATCTGAGTGAAGGACATACTTACTTGTACACTTTAATGCAATCTGTTCAAAAACAAAGGATGTAAACAGCAAAATGTGCACCTCCTAATATTGGGAAATTAAAATCATAATTCTTTAATAAAGAAAAAAAGACCCTTACACCAAAATATTTTTATATCTGTATATTGTATACACAATAAAATACATATTGTTAATCAGAAAAAAATCAAGAAGAGTCCAATATGCTTTTAAAAATTTAAACTATAATACCAATGTGCATAAAGATTTTTTTTAATGTGCAAGTACACTTTAGAAATACAATGTATTCTAAAGTACTTATAACTTTGACTCAAACTATGTAAAAGCATTTATTCAACCAAAACATTTGCACCCCTGTAATATTCTGAATAAAAAAAGATCAAAAAACACAAGAGAGAGATCTTTTCTCTAAGATTTTTGTGATCATTAAACACGTTCTGTTAAGCATTATTTTAACAAAATATGGTTATGTAGGAAAAGTTTTTTTAAAGCCCTTTAAAAACTTTTAAATGCACATAAACTCGAGTGCATGTGAACAATGCAGCCTTGTTTTTTAATCTGCCTGCTTTCAAATCCAAACCTATGGAAAAGGCTGGGCTCTCCCAGAAGATACTTTCAGAATTAAAGACATCCGTAGAATTAGAGGAGTTCATCCATATTCCAGTCAGCTTGATTGCCCCAACACTTGTGCTCAGTTCATCAGGCTGACACCAAAAAAAGGATAAAAGCTTGACAAAACTCTGAGAATCAGGTGAGGTGGACTCTTGGTTCTCATTTGCCTGCCTCTACAGTACCACTTTTATCTCTTATAATCACTTTTAAGGCAGCCCCGCCCCCTCTCTATCCTGTTGTTGCAATTATGGATTTCAAGAAATTAAACTGACAATACAATTCCAGTAAGAAGTAATTAGTGTAAATTGTCAAATTAACAAGGCAGTGAGAGACAGCAAAGGCAAATGATTTCGCAAACTGCTGTCAATTCCAACTAAATCTATCCAATGTATTCAATGGAATGGAACGGAGTCCTGCCGTGTTCTCTAGTCTGAGAGATAAACAATGCTGATGACTGGCTGGGAAGACAGACGTCCCTAATCTAATAGAGACAAGTCATAGAAGCCAGCCAAGCAATTACTGTCTGCTTAGTGCTGCTGGGGAGGTACGAATAGGTTGCCACGGAGTGACAGAAGTTGGGAGATGAGTCATTGCTTGTATTTAGAAGGAAGGAAGACTGTGGGACGCAGGTGGCTAAAGAATCCAGGAAGACATGACAGGGATCTTTCTATTTAGTTCACTTCCTGAAAAGAGCATATGGTGGCATTAAAAAATGAAATAGCTGGGCATAGTGGCTCATGCATGTAATCCTAACACTTTGGGAGGCCTGGGTGGGTGGATTGCTTGAGCGCAGGAGTTCAAGACTAGCCTGAGCAAGAGTGAGACCCCGTCTCTAAAAAAATTGCTGGGCATTGTGGTAGGTGCCTGTAGTCCCAGCTACTAGGAAGGATGAGGCGAGAGGATCACTTGAGCTCAAGTATTTGAGGTTGCTGTCAGCTAAGATGCCACGTCACTGTACTAAGAGCGACAAAGTGAGACTCTGTCTCAAAAAAAAAAAAGAGAGAGAGAGAAAGAAAATATACATACAAAGGTACTGTTATTATAACATGGGAGAATGTAGTTTGGGAAGTACCCGGAGGCCCTCAGCTAGCTGCTCATCTAACCCTTCATCTAAATGGTAAATCATATCCAATTATCGGTCCATGTTCTGTTGATTGTTTTATCATCATGTGATAGTTTAATAGTTATTAAGGTAGAACTGTTGGCAAATATGTAAAATTTACTGGCCATTTATTCTGTGCTCAGCATTTTACATTTTATCCTGTGAAGAAAACAAAATTTCAGCAAATTTAGTTTCAAGATGTAATTGAATGTTATTGATGCTGCCTGATTGATTCATCTAAAGATGTGTAGATAAGACACACTAGCAGGCCAATGTTCATGAGGCAGCTTGAATGGGAACCAGGAAACAACATGGTACACAAAGTCTGGCACTGCTTAACATCAAGTGTCTGTAGGTTACTTTCTTTGTTAGGGTTAAAGCAGAGGGATTTCCTTATTTCCTGGGTAAAACTGGCTTATTTGGGAATTGGCTATGTGATCTCTCTTCTGATTTCTTGGACAGTCAGATGAATGACTTAGTTCTGGGACGAGTGCAGAAGCTCAGTCTAAAACTGTAGCCTTTCATAAATTCCATTTAACAATCCTCAACACAAGACCGAGGAAGGTTCCACTGCTATCTTTGTTTCCAGATAAGGAAGTTGAGCTAGAAAAAGTTAAGTAACTTGTCTGAAGTCCATAGACAGCAAGAAGATTTCAGATGCTAAGGCTCCATGCTCCTCTAAGGCCCCATGCCTAACCCCTCTTAATATATATTGAGAGCTCACTGTGCTCCAGGCTCTTCCTTCAGGCCTGCAGTTAATGTAGACAGCTTAGACTGACAGTCTGTCTTCTCTGGGACCCCTTCGTGCTTACCAAAAGATTTCAGCAGTTTAGTTTAGATGGAGCAATAAAGCTAGTAACAAAAAGCCAGTTTTAAAAGTTTCCTTACTTTTTGTTCCAACTACATGTATTTAAGTGGTTAATTGGACTGGAACATCATGGAGGATAAAGAATAACCATGTATATTACTTTTTAAAATTTATTTATTTATTTATTTATTTATTTATTTATTTATTTATTTATTTATTTATTTTTTGAGACAGAGCCTCAAGCTGTCACCCTGGATAGAGTGCTGTGGCATCACAACTCACAGCAACCTCCAATTCCTGGGCTCAAG
>CAUYRH010151365.1:0-10837 GCA_963574655.1 Perodicticus potto
GCTCAAGCGAGTCTCCTGCCTCCGCCTCCCAAGTAGCTGGGACTACAGGCGCCCACCACAACGCCCGGCCATTTTTTGGTTGCAGCCACCATTGTTGTTTGGCGGGTTCGGGCTGGATTCGAACCCGCCAGCTCAGGTGTACGTGGGTGGCGCCTTAGCCCGTTGAGCTACAGGCACGAGCCGGTCTAACAGTTTTTTATTGGATACTCATCATTGTGAATTTTATATTGTTTACTGGATTTTGTTGTATTGCTTTAAAGAATGTTGGAATTTTTCTCTGCTAAGCCATTAAGTTACTTGCAGATAAATTTGATCTTTTCAAGGATTATTTTTATGTGGCTTCAGAAACAATCTTGAGTAGTCTTTACTCTAGAACTAATTTAACCTCACTTCTAAGATGTGGTCCTTTAGAAGTCTCCCATGGCTGCCCTGCTATCAGCAAGATTTCACTACTTTGAATGGTAGGAATTTTAAGAATTCTTGCCCTTTGTGAGCTGTATCAATTGTTTATCTTATAACCTCTTGGTAATTTTTTCCCCTAAAGATTGATCTTTATTTTGCCCAACCTCTTAGGGTTTCATCCTCCTCATGTATGAATTGTATTCAGCCAAAGGGCTGATAGGACTCTTATGCATGTTTAGAAACTCCTTTTCTTTATGTATTTTTTCTCTCAGATATTCTTCCCCTTCCCCTCCCCCACCCCCCCACACACATTCTGGCCATCTTAGCCTCCCTAAACTCCTGTTATGTGTCTTTTTAATTTAGTGATACTGCTAGATTCTTGTGGGATTACCTCTTCCTATGCCATTATTTGAAAATTACCTCCAGGCAGAAGAAAGCCAGAGGGCTCTCTTATTTATTGCTTTTTTAGGGTAATAGTCTGTGATCATAGACTTATGCTGCCTTTGTTCGGTGTGAGAAGATAGTTGTTCCCTGTATTTTGTCTAATTTCTTGTTGTTTAAGCAGAAGGGTATTTTCAGATCATCTTTGTGTCTTTCATATTCAGAAGTAGAAAATTTCCCTATGAATACTTCCACCTTTTCCATTTATATCATATGCTTGTCTCGTTTCTAAAGCAATTTTGTTACCAAAAGATTGGCACTTATCCATGAGGTCTTCTCAGAAGAGCAAAGACAAGTCATTAAGGAGAGGGAAAGATAAATTTATTACTTTGTTAACAAAGGAAGAAAATTATAGACTATTGTCTCAAAGTACCAAATTCATAGTTCATAAGCAGAAATACAGGACTTTTGAAGGTAGGCCCCTTAGTTCTAGGCTATTGTTGTTCAACTACAGTTTATGATTCTAATTGTCCCTCCTCTGCTGAAGACAAAGCATGAACTCTGCCCACCTAGGAAGCCTACCTATACCTCCTCACAGTTCAGCTGAGCCATCTCCTGCAACACAAAGAACAAAAGACATTTTCCTGCCCCTCTGAACCACCAACTACCACACCCATCTAAGGCAGGGATCCAGGTCTCAGTTCCTAAAAAGTATGAGGGAAGTTTTAAGTAAGAGATAGGAAATGTTTTGCAATTATTTCAAGCTATTTCCTCTGTTACAGCTTCATGTCATAGTATGTATGAAAATATATATTATTTCAGAAGATAGCCATGATGAATATGATCAAGATCTCAAACTTCAGATTATGCTCAGGGACTTTCTCTAGCCACAAAAATCTCCAACTGTGGTTCTGATGAATATGTATTTATCTATATATCCCTTCAGATTAGGGCTCCATCTTGGGTGAGGAAAGTGGAGCACTTAGACTACAAAATTTAAGAAGTCACTTTCAGATACCAGTCTTGCATTTCATGGGAAGTCAGTGCCTCCTTAAATTTTGTCCCCCAGGTGCCTTGTTTGCCTCATTCTAGTTCAGGCTTTCCAAAGATCACTTTCATTACCTAGGTGATTATTCCCAAACCATTATTAAGTAGATAACATTTTTTTTAAGAGTAGGTGTAAGTCCCTTTTAACTTCATAGTTAAATTATTTTAACTTATCACCAACATTCTATTATTATTTTTTTTTTTTTGCAGTTTTGACACGGGGCCAGGTTCAAACCCGCCACACCTGGTTTATGGGGCCTGCACCCTACTCCTTGAGCCATAGGCACCACCCTCCAGCATCCAGCATTCTATTTTCTTAGCTGATAAAGTCTGATGTAAAATGTCAGTTGCTTAGTATTGGCTGAGAAATGTGAAAGAGAAGAATATGCAGGGTAGCAAATACTATTCCACAAAGCCAAAACTATGTGTACTGAAGCCTTACCTATTTTTAGTTTAGTCTGTCTTGGCCCTAGAAACCAGTAGCTCTCCTCACCTAGGCCAGATTTTATTAATTCCATGTGGGCTATTGCCCACTAGGCATTCAGCCATATTTGCCATTTGAGAGTCCCAAGTGAAGCCTGACTAGGCTTTAGAAACGAATCTGGATTTCTACTAAGGAATTTTAATACAGATCAAGACATGCACGTGGGCTCTGATGGTGAGAAGAATAAAGCTTTTAATCTTACATGAAATGTACCCTTTTTGAGGTCTTTTGGATCTTGACCCACTTTTGAATTGCTTTAGGGTGTTCATGCATCTGGAATGATAAAGGAATCTCTCTTTCCTGGTAGAAGATTAAAGGAAGTAGGAGGAAGTCCAGATGAGATGAGTCATGAAACCATTTGTTTATCTGAACTTGAGCTAAATCTTAGGGGAGAATTGTAAAAAGAATACATTCTTATTCTTTTTAGTCCAGATTGTCAGAATTTCTTAGATAAGGATCTAGTATGTGTTTTAGCAGTAATAAAAAGTGATTTTACCCAGAATGGTCTCAGTTAAATATCTTTTGCGGTAGTATTTGGTATCTGTTTGATATTTCAAAGGTTCTAAAACCTTGATACAGTGTACAGAAGGTTACCATTAATTTTCATGTTACTATTTTGATCATTTAACTTGGGATGTTCAGTTATCTTTGTTTTTATTGGCTTCTTGGCCTTTTTTTCTTACTAGAAGAAGAATATTAACAAATTTGTAACATCTGCAAAGCCCTTTTATTATGGATTGGAATGTGAAAATCTCCAATCCTGAAGGAAGATGCTTGTATAGTCAAGCCTTTGTAGGCCTATAAAATGTACCTTTCTTTAATTACTGAGTGAGGTAATATGTTGTGATAGAAAACAGTAGACTTATATTTAAAAAAACTTAATTATAGTCCAGGTTGAATTGCTTGTAGCTTTGTGGCCTTGAGCAGCAGGCTAGTTAATCTCTTTGAGACTCAGTTTTTATATGTATGTGGGAGGTGAAGGAGGATGTGATAATATCTGCTATTATACATGTCAGTGTTAAGATCATAATAAAGATAAGGGAGTACTTTGGAAAATGTATAAAGCATTATTCAAATACAAATATAAAAATTATATTTATAAAATTAGTTTATGTTAGTTCAATTAAGTTTTATTTTTATTTTTGGGAAACTAAATAAAGTTTCTCATCTAAATATTTTTTGTCACTGTCTGTTTAAAAAAGGGAAATGAAAAATGTATATTGGAAAATGGATGGAAAACATGTATTCTCTTAGGTGAAGGTTAAGAATTACCTATGAAAGAATTTATGAATTCTCCTTAGATTTTTTTGTTTGTATTAATAAAATTTGAAATTTAACCTATCCTGTCTTCCACTCCTAGGCTTTGAAAATCCTTAACAGTTAGATAGTGTGACATCATGCATGTGGATTTTATACTTTGGATTGTCCATGGCAAATTTTTCTTTAAAAAAAATTTTGGTTGCTCCTGTTGTCTAAGATTGTTCCGAATTACTCTTTCTCTCCTGAGTAGGATGTTTTCAAGGGAATGCAAGCTAATATAACCCTAGTATGAGTGTAATTAGGGTGTTATATACATACCCAACATAAATCATAGTGATTGCTATGCCAATATGGCTAAAATTATACTATGTGCAGTACTATAAGGCTGTTTGACTCCTGTGCTACCTGTAAATGCTTATGTGCCTTTGAATTTGAATGATCAATAGTCATCTTCACCCTCTATGCTTCAGCCCTATTGAATTACTTACATACAGTTTTCCAAACCAACCTTTACATTTTCTACTTTGATGCCTGCGACTCACATTCCTTCCTTTTAATGAACTTCATTGCCTTTGCTTGTCCATATGCATGTCTTATGTTCCAAATATAACCCTCACATGTATACTTCTATCAAAGCACCCAAAACACTTCATTACATGTCCCACTCATTACTCAACTGTTGGTTCCCAGTGTTTTTATGCATTGCTGCATACCTGTATTAAAGATTGCTACATACTATGCTATCTCATAGTATGTCAGGAATTCGAGAACAGCTAAGTGGTAGGTCTCTTTCAAGGTTACAATTAATTTATTAATGGGGCCTGCAATCTCATCAGAAAGCTTGCTGTGGAAGGATCTTCTTTCTAACTCTCTCAGATGTTTATTGATGGGACTTATTTCCCTTCAGGCTATTAGCCAGGGGCCTTCCTCAGTCCTTGTCTTGTGGAACAGAAGACTTCTCATAGCATAAGCAACTGGTTTCATCAGAGCAGCAAGCAGGAAGATTTTGAGAGAGAGTATAGCAAAATAGAGTGCTAACAAGAAGGACGTCACTTTTTTTTTTTTTTTTTTGAGATGGGATTTCACACTGTCACATGGGCTGGAATGCAAAGGTACAATCATAGCTTGCTCTAACCTTGAATTCCTAGCCTCAACTGATCCTCTCAACTCAGCCTCCTGAGTAGCTAGGACTATAGGCATGTACCACCATGCCCAACTAATTTTTTTTATATTTTGTAGAGACGGGATCTTGCTGTGTTGCTGTTTCCAACCCCTGGCCTCAAGAATCCACCTGCCTTGGCCTCGGAAAGTACTGGGATTATAGGCACCCAGCTAACTTTTTATAATCTAATGACAGATGTGACATCTCATCAATTTGTCATATTTTCTTCTTTTTTTAAGGAAAAGCTTTTTTTTTTTTTTGGTGGAGATGACATCTCCCTATATTGATCGGGGTGGTCTGAAACTGCTGGCCTCATGTGATCCTCATGTGACCCAAAGTGCTAGGATTATAGGTGTGAGCCACCATGCCCAGCTCGTATTTTCTTCTTTAAAAGCAAATTATTATGTTCAGCCTACACTCAAAGGAAGAGAGGTTATACAAGTGTGTGACAGCCAAGAGCAGGGATCACCAGGGGACATCTTAGAAGTCTGCCATCCAATTCCCAAACCCTAGAACTATAAAATGCTTAATTTGTTGGATGAATTAAACTTTTCCCAAACACCTTCATAACTGGTAGTATATCTTTATAAGAGGGCTGGTCAAGAGTCAGAATAACTTGTTATTCAGAGATTCTTTACCTTATGTTTCTGATTTCCTTAATTTGCTTTTATGAAATAAAGTAATATTAATGAGAAGTTAAAAACTTTTTGCATGTTTAGGAGCTAAACAAAACCAAGAATGCTCTCTTTTCAAGAAAATCAAAATACCTGCAGTATAATTTAATAGGAGTTAATCAGAAATAATCTGATAGCAAGCTATATTTTGAGATAATTTAAGCTTCTAGTCATTCTCAACATATATATCATTTTATGACTTGGATAAAATGGCATTTTATAACACATTGGGTTGCTTAATAACACATTTCTTTGTATGTCCTTGGACATGAGGATATATAAAAATCAATGCAATTGAAATACAGCTAAATTCGATCCCTCTTATAAAATAATCTTACCTTGTAAAAATAAACTCTTAACAGGCAGGAATAAGTATCAGACCATTGATTTCAAAAATTTTTTTCATAGTTTAACTGTTGAGACAAGTTAATCTTCGGAACTCAGGAATCTCATCTTAGACTCATAATGTGTTAGATATTAGAATAATTTCTCTAACCTTATCTTTTTATAGATGAAGAAATGGCTACTCAGTGATGTACTTAAGCTTGTTGGTAGCATCGCCGGTGCCATATCCCAGACCCCCTGATTACATTCTGGGCACTGGACCATGCCACATGGCTAATAACAAGCCATACTGGAACCACTGGGAGTTGTAAATATACTTTTGTGTATCGTTTTAAGTGTGTATATTTTTAAATATACTTATGTGTATCCCCAGACCTTCTGATTTAATTGGCATGAGATAGAACTTGGGCATTGGGATTTTTCCCAATACTCCCATAGTGATTCCAGTGGGCAGCACACTCTTAGGAACCTCTACTCCACAGGGTATTAGTGTGCTTAAAGAATTAGAGGCAGAGTGAAATCAATAATGTAGACTCCAACCATAATGATTCCGTAGTCACATATTTGGCTAGATTTTATTAGGGCAGTAAGAAAAATTTTTACGTTGAGAAATAATCAAGATTTTTGCTGAACAAAGACTTTCTTACTAAAGCTTTCCTTTTACTAATTTGTATTTTGTAAGTGAGATAGCTTATGACAAAATTCTTCCTAATCATGAAATAGGAGAACAGTTTTTTGACACCGATCAGGCAAGAAAAAAGTCTTCTGCCATCTGTGTTGTAGCATGCTCTGCTGTTGTTTAACTAGATAAAATTTTAATTACTGTTAAACAGATCGTTTATGAGGTTGTTTCTAATATTTTAGAGAAAGTGTATAAAGAGGCAAAGAAATGTTTCCAGATTTAAAAACAAAAGTCTTTTCCTTTAAAATGAAAAAAAAAACAAGTCTTTTCCTTTAAAAGTAAGTTAATCAGAATTTGACATATTGGGTTGCTTTATAACACATTTCTTTGTATGCCCAAGATACTGCATGTTGCAAGGAATATGAAATTTATAGTTTGGTTGTAACCTTTCTGTGGTGCTGTCATGTACTCTTTGGCATAAAGCTGACCAAACATTGTAACTAGAAAATACTAATTTGTGACTGGTAAATAACATTTGTTTCAAGATACCTGTGTTTTTAACCAAGATATTTCTTCGTAATGACAGAAGAGCATGTGAAATAGAAGAGTTAAGAGTGGGAGATTATGATCAGATTGAAGCATTACAGAATATTAGATTTTTATTGAAGTAGTATCAGAATGATGACAAAAAAAAACTGTATATCAGGTTGCTAGAGTGGAGGTGATAGAGTTTATTAGTTTTCTGTTGCCACCAAGTCACAAATCACTATAAACTTAGAGGCTTAAACAATAGGAAAAAAACATTTTTTTTAAAATTCTTTTTTAGAGTTTCACTTTGTCACCCTCAATAGAGTGCTGTGGCATCACAGGTCACAGCAACCTCCAGCTCTTGGGCTTAGGTGATTCTCTTGCCTCAGCCTTCTGAGTAGCTGGGACTACAGGTGCCCACCACAACACCTGTCTATTTTTTGTTTCAGTTTGGCTGAGGCTAGGTTTGAAGCCACCACCACCCTTGGAATATGGGGCCGGCGTCCTACTCACTGAGCCACAGGCGCTGCCCAACAATAGAAAATTTTTTAATCTTACTGTTCTGTAGGTCAGTAGGCCAATATGGGTCTCACTGGGCTAAAATAAAAATTGTTCCTATTCCATAGGGTAAGATCATTTTGGGTTTTGATAGAATTCAGTTGCCTTGCTGGTTATTAGATGAGGGTCCTTTCTAGCACCTACATTTCACCCTCATTCCTTGACATGTGGCCCTCCTTCATCTTTGAAGCCAGCAATAACATATCAAGGCCCTCTCATGATTCTAATATTGGGCTTGGCGCCTGTGGCTCAACAGGCTAAGGCGCCAGCCACGTACACCTGAGCTGGCGGGTTCGAATCCAGCCTGGGCCCGCCAAACAACAATGACGGCTGCAACCAAAAAATGGCTGGGCGTTGTGGCGGGCGCCTATAGTCCCAGCTACTTGGGAGGCAGAGGCAGGAGACTTGCTTGAGCCCAGGAGTTGGAGGTTGCTGTGAGCTGTGATGTCACGGCACTCTATCCAGGATGACAGCTTGAGGCTCTGTCTCAAAAAAAAAAAAAAAAAAGATTCTAATATTGCCTCCTTCATGACATCTTTCATATCATCTCCCTGATCTGCCTTCTGTTTTCCTCTTCTGCTTTAAGGATTCATGTGATGAGATTGAACCCACTTGGATAATCCAGGATAATCTTTCTTATGTCTTAGCCTTAATTCCAACTATGAGTCTCTTTTGCCATGTGAGGTAACCCAGGCTTCAGTGGATAAGGGAATATATCTTTAGAGGGCCATTGTTATGCTTGTCAAAGGGGTTAGGTCACTGGAGCCAAGGAAGCGTGATGCCAGTATTGACATAGTGTTGTAAATCTTCATTTGTCTAACATATACTTTTTTAATGTTTGCTATGTGCTAGTCATTGTAGTAAGCACTACTACAATGAACAAAACAGACATGGCCCCTGCCCTTGTATATGTAGCACTGTACTTATAAAAACAAGCAAAACAGATATGGCATTACTTTATAAAGAATTCTTCATATATTTCATATCTGTAGAAGCTCTTTGAAAACTAGTACTCGTATTCTTTGTTTTGGCTTTCTCATTATCCTAACACTACAACAGTTGTTTTACATAATAGGTACTTAACCAATAGTGTTAACACAGGCTTACTTTTTCTTTTGCATTGAATTAGGAACCTTCTTGAGCATGTACTGGCCCTCTCTCACTAACTCTCTCTCCCTCCCTCTCTCTTCCTCTCTCGCCCCTTCTCTCCCCCTTTCTCCTCACTCTCCCCTGCAATTTTTTTTAACTTCAAAAGCAATGAGGAATTTTCAGATCAACAATCCAAACTTAGAAGACAATTTAAGATTTAATCAGATTTCTACTGAGAACTTTTTAAAAAGGCCTTAAGAATTACTACACGCTCCGTTTTACTTTTCCTAGTAATATTCTTTTTTTTTTTTTTTTTTTTTTTTTAAGACAGTCTCACTCTGTTGCTCTGGG
Organism: Perodicticus potto; assembly: GCA_963574655.1. Classification (NCBI taxonomy): domain Eukaryota; kingdom Metazoa; phylum Chordata; class Mammalia; order Primates; family Lorisidae; genus Perodicticus; species Perodicticus potto. The sequence continues at coordinate 8,904 of CAUYRH010151365.1, forward strand.
TACAGTGCAATGGCATCATAGCTCATAGCAACCTCAAACTCTTAGGTTCAAGCAATCCTCTTGCCTCAGCCTCCCAAGTATCTGGGACTATAGGCATGCGCCACTATGCTCAGCTAGTTTTTCTATTTTTAGTAGAGAATAGAAAGGCTTTCACTCTGGCTCAGGCTGGTCTTGAACTCTTGAGCTCAAGCAGTCCACCTGCGTTGGCCTCCCAGAGTGCTAGGCCTAGTAAAGTTTCTAAAGTGCTAATCTGTTTTGCTTTTCCCTAATAGATTCAATAACAGAAAGCACTTACCCAGTTTTATTTTTAAAAAGCAGTTGCTTTAAATCAGTGTTTATCAATTGTGAAGAATTGCCAATTCAGAAACACATTAAAGTAAACTTCTTTTTTTTTTTTTTTTGAGACAGAGCCTCAAGCTGTCACCCTGGATAGAGTGCTGTCGCATCACAGCTCACAGCAACCTCCAATTCCTGGGCTCAAGTGAGTCTCCTGTCTCCGCCTCCCAAGTAGCTGGGACTACAGGCGCCCGCCACAACACCCGGCCATTTTTTTGGTTGCAGCCATCATTGTTGTTTGGCGGGTCCGGGCTGGATTCGAACCCACCAGCTCAGGTGTACGTGGCTGGCGCCTTAGCCTGGTGAGCCACAGGCGCCGGGCCTAAAGTAAACTTCTTAACATGGCTTTTCTATAGATAGACTTTTTAAATAATGGAAGAGATTTATTACCAAATTTTCCATTCTTAGAGTTTCTGTCTTCCTCATAATTCACAGTTGTGCTCCTACTATGTGTTGAATTTCGATCTACTCTTTCTGGGAAAAACTGCAGGATTCTCATCAGTTGTTCAGTCTTTTAAAGGCATTTATGCTTAGTTTCTTCAGTGATACTGAGGATTCTAATTTTATATCAGGTAGTTTCCCAAAGCAGCAATAGGGAACTTTAATAATGATGGATTGGAGGAAGAAAAAATATGTGAGATTGATAGATAATCTACCTACGTATTAATATTAAACTTGGACATCACAGAAATTTTAATTGAAACTATTAACAAGTGGCTAGATATGTAGTATACTTGTAACACAAGTTTGAACTACAAAATATAGATGTCATATGAGACCTTCTTAATTTCAGTACATACCAAGCTCTCCATCCCAAATTCTTCTTGATTCTTTGACAATTTAATATTATTTATGGATAATTTCTTATATCTGACTATGTTTCTGAATGTACAGGGTGTCCCAAAGGTCACCCATAAAGTCACCATACACAGGGAAAACAGGAAATTGTAGCTAAAATATTTGTTATAAAATTTTACAAAACATTTACAAAATGTTCTCTATGTGTTGGCCACCTCTTTGTAAAATTTTATAATGAATATTCTGTAAATAAAGGTATATTTACCTACAATTTCCCATTTCCTTGTGTATGGTGACTTTACAAGTAATCTTTGGGACATTCTGTACTGTATGCAAAACTTCATTTCTGAAAGAACTTTTGGAATAATGTGTAGAAAGTTCATTCGATTTGCTTAAGAAGAGGTGGCTGGGTTGGCTCCAATAGCTCAATGGTTAGGGTGCCTGCTACATATACTGGAGCTGGCAGGTTTAGACCTGGCCTGGGCCTGCTAAACAATAATGACAACCACAACAAAAAGTAGCTGGGTGTTATTGCGGGTGCCTGTAGTCCCAGCTACTTGGGTGAGGCAAGAGAATCGCTTAAACCCAAGAGTTTGAGGTTGTTGTGAGCTGTGATGCCATGGCACTCTACTGAGGGCAACATAGTGAGACACTGTCTCAAAAAAAAAAAAAAAAAAAGAGGTAGCTATTGTAATATTATGTGTTGGGATGACATTGGGTAAAGAAAGGTGATAGCTACCTTTATTTTTTAGAGGTAGATAGTTTAATGTACTGTAATCTTTAAAATGTCACTAATAGTG